>JADWPR010000014.1:341860-417659 GCA_016109585.1 Phialophora expanda
CGCCATCGCGACAGGAGGCGGCGGCGGCGGCATCCTCGGCGACGTACTTGGAGGTGGTACGTCCTATCCTGTTATCCCAAATCCTCAAGAGCCTTGATGATTACTAACGCCATCGCGACAGGAGGCGGCGGCGGCGGCATCCTCGGCGACGTACTTGGAGGTGGTACGTCCTATCCTGTTATCCTAAATCCTCAAGACCCTTGATGATTACTGACGCCATCGCAGTAACTGGATCCGGCGGCGGCGGCGGCATCCCCTCTAGCGTCGTGCAAGGCGTCGCCGACATATTTACACATGGTACGTCCTATCCTGTTATCCCAAATCCTCAAGACCCTTGATGACTACTAACGCCATCGCAACAGGAGGCCAGCCTCAATCCAACGACGGCGGCGCCGCAGCAGGAGGCCAGCCTCAATCCAGCGGCGGCGGCATCCCCGCTAGCGTCGCGCAAGGCGTCGCCGACATATTTACACATGGTACGTCCTATCCTGTTATCCTAAATCCTCAAGACCCTTGATGACTACTAACGCCATCGCAACAGGAGGCCAGCCTCAATCCAGCGGCGGCGGCGGCGGCATCCTCGGCGGCCTATTTGGAGGTGGTGCATGTCCTATCCAGTTATCCTAAATCCTCAAGACCCTTGATGATTACTAACGCCATCCATAGGTTTAGGTAACATACTTCTAGCTTCGCCCGCGGGATCGGCGTCGTCAGTTCGTACGTCCTATCCTGTCATCCCCAATCCTCAAGAGCCTTGATGATCACTGACGCCATCCCAGCCAAGCCCCAGGCCCTCACCGCGGCCGAGCAGTCCGGCCAAACTCATGACGGGCAGATGGTCTCAGGCAATACCTGGAAAGCGTGGCTGAACGACTATCAATCCCGCGACGCTGAGGCCCAACAGGACGGGACCTTCGACACCGGGCGCTGGAGTGTGGACGGGCCTAACAACGGGAAGTGGTACCTGTGCCGGACCCAGCAGGGCGTGGCCGCGCCGACGGATTTCAACAGCGTAGGTAACTAGTTGGGGTGGCGAGCTCTGGTCTCCTAGACTTTGATCACACCCAGGGGGCAAGACTTAGGGCAGTTACTAGAAGTAAGAGTAGGATTAGCTGGAATTGCATTTGGACTCAAGATCTCGCCGCAACCCAGGGCTTCTCAAACAGTGCTTCTCGAAAAGGATCCGTGCTGGTCTTGCTCGGAGGCTGCGCAAGAGGGCGGCTCTAACTATTCGACGGCCCGTTGTTCAACCGTCCGTCACCAACCAAGCCCGCATGCTTGGTCCCCTTCTTCCCCCACAGTGGGAGTGGGAGTATCGACCACGTGCAGCATTTGACACTACTCGTGCGAGTAGTCATGGCACGGGGTTGTTGCTCAGCCTCGTTGATGACCGGGAGGCCAAAAAGGATGACGTTGAATGAAGCGTAGGCGCGCCAACCCGTGCTGGGCGTTCCTCGGTGAATCACTCGGTCTTCCGGCTTTGAGATGCCAATTCAAGAGCCAGCCAGGTCACTCTGTCTTCACACCTCACGACTCCTTTCCAAGAGGCCCCCATTATCGGTCAAGGACAGAACGCCGCGGCTGGCCGTTCCCCGCCGGCAACAGCCATCGCTGCCCCCACTGCCGCCTGCATTTCCAAAGGTCCCATCTCTCTGAAGCTTGACTCCACCGCTCGATCCGCTAAGAATATAAGCACGAATATAGAGTATCGGGCCCGCGCGGCCGCACCATGCAGAAGTGGACCTCTGCTGATCTCGACTGATCTCTGCTTATCACACCCGAGAAGTGCTCTGCCAATAATAGCGGCAAGCCCCTGGATCGGGACTGATCCTGGTTCCAGACATAATTATCTTCTGTACCTGTCGGTCGTGCCACAACTATTTCGTGGGGCGCCTGAAAATAGCACCTCCATCGATCGGTATAGCCGGGGGGCCACGGGCGCACAGTCGCCGCCCTAGGAGAAGAGACATGGCCATCACGCTGCTCGTATATCTATGCTCTGCCTCGCGATCGGGACGTGGTTGATTTCTACAGTATCCCACACCACAGCGACCGTGTTTTACAATCTCGAAAGTCCTGAACCCGAACCCGACTTCGAAACCTTGGTTGTATGTCCGCCGCCGTCACAAACGTCACCGCTGGCCTGAATTCCGTGTCCGCTTCGACCATGTCTCAATCAACAACCTCGATTCGTAAGTCCTATCCTTTTATCCAAGATGTTTAAGACCCTAGATGATTACTAACGCCATCCCAGCCAAGCCTCAGGCCATCTACACGATCGAGCAGTCCGGCGGGACTTACGACGGGCAGTTCGTCTCAGGCAATACTTGGAAAGCGTGGCTGAACGACTGGAAATCCCGCGACGCCGAGGCCGAAAAGGACTTGACCTATGACAACGGGCGCTGGAGCGTGGACGGGCCTAACAACGGGAAGTGGTACCTGTGCCGGACCCAGCAGGGCGTGGCCGCGCCGACGGATTTCAACAGCGTAGGCGACTAGTTGGGTGGCGAGCTCTGGTCTCTAGACTTTGATCACACTAAGGGGCGAGAGAGTTAGGGTAGTAGTGGATAAGCTAGCTGTAATTATTACATTGAGCTTAAGATCTCGCCGGGACCCAGTGCTTCTCAATCAGTGCTTCTCGAAATGCATCGGTGCTGTCGTCCCCGAGGGCGCGCACCAAGGCGGCTTCAACCTTTAGACGGGCTCGTTTGATGACCGCAGTTTCGGCGGGTCTACCACAGACCATAGACAGCATTGACATTAGTCATGGTACGGGTTATTACTCAGCCTCTGTTAAAGATGGCCTTTCCCAAGAACGATGATGTTGAATGAACCGGCAGGCGCGCCAAGCAGCCGCCCCCGCCCGCACCACCCCCCCAGGCCGAGGGGCCCTAACCGCCCCCGGACAGCGTTGCTCTCGTCTCTGCGAACCCAGGATACTGGACCTACTCGGCACATCAGCGCCAAAAAAGATGTGCCAGCGAATCCAGCACCCGCTACGTAGAAGCCATGGCGGAAGAGATCAGGGTGAACGGACATTTTACCCACTATTAGAATAACGTATGTCCATGTGCCGCTATTCTGAGGCCAGACGTGAGAGTATCGCCATACTGTGACCCAAGTCCACACTGACCATCACATGACCTTATGACCTTCCACGACGGTTCTCTCTGAGCAAGTCCGGCAGTCCACAGTGGGAACGTGGGATTGCCAGCCTCAGACTCACCCTGAGTCTCACTCCAGCACATCCCTCACATGCCACAGATCCTTCAAGTCATTCTTGTTCCACTCCCAGTCCACCTTCTGGAACCTCCGCTCCAACTCCTCCCTGTTGCTCTGCAGTTGCCCCTTCAACTTGTCCCAATCCACCCTCAACAGCTTGCCCGCGCGCTTGACGACCTTGCCGTTGATCAGCACGGTATCCACGTCCGAGGCAGCCGCATGCGAGACCAGTGCGGCCCCTAGATCGACCGCGGCGACCATGGACGGCGAATCCGTCTTGATCAGAACCATGTCCGCAAACTTGCCGACCTCGAGACTCCCGACCTCATTTTCCAGGTGGATGGCGGCCGCGCCCCCGAGAGTGGCCATGTACAGCACCTCATCCGTGCAGGCGGGGACGAGGTCCGGCAATTTCCCCCGCGCGTGGTAGGTCGCGTTCTGGCGCATGCGCTGCTGTTGCAGGACGAGACGCATCTGGAAGAACAGGTCCCCGGACGAGATGGCGGGCGAGTCGATGCCCAGCCCGACTCGACAGCCTGGCGTCCGGTGGAAGTCGAATGCCGAGGGGATGCCGTGGGACATGGCCATTTCGGATTCTGGCGTGGCGACGATGCCGATCTGATGGTCTTTGACGAATTGCATGTCCTTCGCGGTCGGTTCGCACGTGTGAGAGAAGGTGATGCGCGCGGGCAGGGGCATGGACTTGTCGCGCAGAAAGGCCAGACTCGGGAGGTTGTAGCGCGGCACGTCATGCATCGTCACCGGGACGTGGTTCTCCTTGACGAAGGTCAGGACCTCGCGCGCCTCGTCCTCGGGGATCCAGTGCATGGTGTCGAAACCTAGACCGAGGGTGAGGCGTCCGTCGTTCGCTGGCCCGCCCAGTGGTCGTTGTCTCAAGAGCGCCTTGAACAGGTCGATCTGCTCCTTGTGCCGGATCGTCATGTCGGGCAGCTTCATGGGGTTGAGAGACGTGGGGATCGCGAATGGAGAGGCGCAATAGACGCTTCGAATCCCAGACTCGACCGTGGCTTGGATGCAGCGCTCGGCCCGCTCCGGGGTTGTCACCACGTGCGAGTGGTCCATGACGGTCGTGACGCCGCAGGAGATGGCTTCTGCGAGACCCGACACCTGCGAGAGGTACATGTCATCGGCATCGAGGAAGACCATGCGTCCCTGGAGAAGGTGGGCGCAATACTCGAGGAGAGTGTGATTGCTGACGGTGGAGCGGAGCTGTGACTGGAAGACGTGCCGGTGTCCGTCGATAAACCCTGGAGTCACGATATATCCTGTGGCATCGATGATCTCTATCGCTTGGTCGCTGACCTCTAGATTTGGCCCGATCTGGGCGATGCGTTGTCCCTCCACAAGGACGTCCACTTGAGGGAATGAAGACTTTCTGTCCTGGCTCCAGGTAAGCACCCGTCCGTTCTTGATCAGATATCCTGGCATTGCAGCGGCGTTCTACCAAGTGTCTGGGAAGATGGCACACTCTCCTCATAGCATGCACCCTTGCGTGGGCCTCTTCATTTATATGGGCATGACTTGTATGTTATGACATGGCTAGAGTCGCGGCACCCAATCGACACCCCTACGAGGTATCCGTCGTGATCACGGCCCAACCAACCAACCATACGAGGCATATGTAGCTGGCCGTCATTCCAGGCTTCAAAGACCCAAGTGCCGGCCGGCATTGGGTGCGGAATTGAATCTCATGGGCAAATGTGAGGCCGAGCCAAAATTATCCCGTCGAAATAGACCGACACCGACGACCGAGCCATGGCCACCTCGATTCCCATGAGTTAGAGCGTGACATCCACGGTACTATGTTGTGCGGAGTACTGTACAGTATCACAGTATCTCTCGTGCGAAGTACCAGGGAGCGAACGAACGCACATGGAATTCCACCGCCTTCGCACACAGCCAGTGGCATTGTTTTCAAAGCACGTCGGTCGGTCAGTCGGTCGGTCAATCCCCCGGTCCAAGTCCGTGTCGTGTTCTATTGCACGCGATGCGATGTACGACGGCGCTCTCTGATGTTGGCGACGAAGGCCCCAACCATTTTCCTGAAATCACCGCTTACAGTATCCTTATGCTTATGTTCACGCATATGCGACTGCGGATGCGAACGCGAACGCAAGACGTCCATCCGCGCCGCGTCCATCTCGTTGAGTGATTCATTCATTCGTTGGCATCGAGCATTCCAGATGCATCACCCGGACCGTACGGACAGCACACGTATCGCGTAGATAGATACGAGTAGATACCTCAGGCCTGGTGACAGACACGTACACCGTCGAGATCCCCAGATCCAATTCGCCACGGGCTGGTTCGACGAGCAAGGACGCGTTCCACACCCACCACACGCACCGCAAGCACTCGACCACGTACGTGATTCAAATGCACGAGTTTGTCATCCCGCGGGAACTTTTCCGCCGATTTCAAATGCCTGTCCTGAATGCTCTGTCTGTCCGTACGAGGTCTTAGCCTGTGCTGTGTGTGCTACTATGTAATGGCTCGTACATCCTGGACTGCGTGGGATGAAAGATCGACCGAGACGAGCAGAGACGAGGCGGAATAGTCGCGACCTTCCGGGCTACGGACGTATACTCCACAGAGTACGCAATGCCCTTGCCCCATGCCTATGTTAGCATTGCTGTGTCCAATTGCCCATCCCCATGGGGTTCTCCGCTCATTGGAAAAGCTTCGTTTCGTGGAGAGAGAGAGGGGGGGCAAAGCTTTGCAAAAAACGGCCCGGCGGCGAGGCATCACCGAGGCTGGCGGCTCGTCGCAGAGGGTGGGAAGACATGGAAAAATGCAAATTAGACCGATCTCTGTCGGTGGTCGCGGAGAGCCTGCTTCGACTCATTACTGGGTTGTGCTGCTGAAAAAGTAATAATTGAACTGGACTTCCTTATATTCTCTCTCTGAAAGCGCGAACTTCACGGGGGCTAAAGAACGGGCTTCGCATCGTTTAGCATAGGATTTTGACATCGCCCTTCCCGCGCCAACAAAAATGTTGATTCTCATCGTGGGAGTCACGGGCAATATTGGCCAAAAGCTGATCGAACCCCTTCGGCAGCGTGGGGCGCAAGTGCGCGGCCTCGCCAGGCACAAGGCGAAGATGGCTCCCGAGAAATTGCAAGTCCTGGAAGGCTTCCACGATATGGAGGCCTGGCACGATGTCCCCGCCATCAGAAAGGCGCTCCAGGGCGTCGACGCCGTCATATGTGCGTATGGGCCCCTGCCGGAACTGGTGCTGGACGGTCAACTGCTGCTGGTGCGACTGATGGAGGAGCAAGGCATATCGGTGAGCTTTCCATCCCTTCCATCGAGGACCGCCCCCAAGACGGTCAGGCGGGCTCTGCGGCTGACATTAGGTGTGATCTGTGCATATAGCGATTCATGCCGTCGGCGTGGAATCTGGACTGGACCGCCCTCGACTGGGGTGACATTGTCTACTATGACCTGTTCCTCGCCACCCAGCGCCAGCTGGCCATGTCCTCCAACATCAAGCCGTTTTATATCTTCATCGGATTCTTCGCCGAGACGTTTTTCTCCCTGCCCGGGCACGGTGTCTTCAATCCCGCCACACACGGTGTTTGGGACTCGAACAACGGCGCCCCAAAGGCCGAGTATTGGGGCACTGGGGACGAGAAATGGCAGATCACCACGGAACAAGAGGCGGCTGAGTTCACCGCGGCTTTGATATGCGACGAGTCTCGCCAGCCAGGAGTGTACCGATACTGTAGTTGGGAGTACAGCATCAAGGAGATTGCAGCAATCTACGAGAAGGAGAAGGGCGTGGCCGTCCGGCTCGAACCTCAAGGGACTGCCGAGGATCTGAAGAAGACTGCTGCCGCCAGTCAGCAGCAGCTGGGATTGTCCAGGTTCTGGGAGTGGATGGGGTATACTTACCAGATACATCAAATGTCCCAGAAGACGATGATGACAAAACTGGACAACAACATGTATCCGGATGTCAAGCCAGTTGGACTCGGGGAGTTCTTGAAATTGCATCCCGACATATGATATATATACCCGGGTGTTGTTACAATGTCAACGAGCAGTCATGCAAAAGAAAATTACCTCTAAACGTTGCTTTTGTGACGAATACTGTACTGTTTGAGATCTCAGAAACCCCAACAGAGCGTCTGCGTAGCCTGGCATTTTCCGGAATATTGCAGAGCATCAAGTTGAAGCCAATGTTGAAGGGAAGAGGTCTGTCAGCTCCTGCCCCCATACATCCCAGTTATCGCCACAGAAATCATACATGAAAGCATGCAGTTCACTGTCGTTGGGTCTGTCAAGGTCTGCTGGCCATCCCGGGTTCGCTTGATAGTTGCCTGTCCCACTGTAGTCAAACACAGTTGGTAGCATGTTGACAGGCGAGCTGCCCATCGTATTATCGCACTGGTCCAGGGCAGGGTGTCCCGTGTCGGCAGTGGAGCGACACATGTTAGTACGAGAAAGGTCCGACTCTTCGGCACGTCTTTGCGGGCGTCGGGCGGTTTGATGCCCTCCAGTCAACCTGGCCTTCAGCTCAGCAAGTCGTGTATCGAGGGTGTCGATGTTCTTGACCATCAGGTCCGACGTGTTCCAGAATCTGTGACTGTGATCAAGAGTGAGCCTGAGGAGGTCAAAATTGGACTGCGCCAGCTCCTGTGCGGCTTCGTCTCTCGCGAATGTCTTCTTGAAGATTTGTGTGGCTGCGACGATCCAGAATGTGCTCGCTAGGAGCGGATGACCATATCGGATGTGATTTGGAGACGCGTTTCGAATCACGCGCATGATCTCTTCCGCCGCCCCGAGGTATCTGTCCCAGGCGACCTGATCATTCGTGAAGCCCAGGATTGCTCGAAGCTTCTCGGCCACCGATGTTTGATCTCGCGAGAGGCAATCAGTGAGGCCCTGGTCTCCGGGAGGTGATTGAGCACTTTTCTGGCTGCAAAAATGATGAAACACCATCAATTTCCCCAAGTGAACCATGGCGTGAATCAGTTGTATGTTGCAATCTTGGGTTGCAGACCGCCCGCCGTATGCGGAAGAGATGGAGAACGACAGATAGTCGCCTTCGTATGCTAGATCCCTCGGGAGCACAGTCTTGAAGTATAGCAGAAAATCATCCAAAACTGCCAGTTTTCGCTCGTCCACTGGCTCGGGGCCCGCCCTGCCAAACGACGACCCCATATCCTGCCTCGAGCCCATGCGATCGCAATGCGCAGTCGGATTTGCGGTTGTGTGTGCGTCATGAACCAGTGAGTTCACGACAAGGTACCAGGCCTTTCCACTAGTATTCCCACTTTCCAGGAGCTTCCGGGTACGATGAAGGGGGTCAGGGTCCAGGAAGCAGCTTGCCTGGTGGTTGCCTTCGAACCAGCTTGCATCGCTGATTGGCAGAAGCACAGCGTGTTCGCCAGCGTGTATAGACGTAGGGCGTCTACGAACGGTGGAGGCGAATATGTCAAGCTCGTATAACGCCCACCAAACGCGTCGTTGTTCCTCTGTTTGAGACCAGGAGCCTGCCTGCGCCAGAGAGTTTTGTTCTTTTACTGACTTCCCTTGCAGCATTGCATCCGTCAGATGTAGCTCCAGTTCATGCGCAATGCGGACACAGGCACCCAGTGACCTCCATGCCCGTCCTCGTGCGGATACTGTCATTTCGTAGAAAGTAATTAGGACGTAAGCCTGTAGAAGGGCTAAGGGAGGTTTGCTATCACCACATCGGTCGAGCTGGACGTGAATACTCGAACGAGCGAGTTTATAGAATCGGGCTGGAGTGGTCATTGATTCCGAGCTTCCAGAATGGAGCCCGCTACACTCTCTTGCTTGCGTTGGGTCCATGTAGTGAGCCGCAAACGCGCACATCGCCGCGACAAGAGCAGATGCGACACCGACTTCTACAGTATTGTAGACTGTATTGTCAAACGTCGGCCTATGAAACAGAGACAGAAATGTCATGTTCTCGAAGCAGGTGTGGATGCTGGGAACGATATTAGCAAACGTCTCATAAAATCGCAAAAACCCGTCTCTTACAACGTAGACAGCATCTGCCTGGACAGTCCAAGTGCTTGACAGATGTACGCCATATTGTTCTGAGAAGGTGCTCGGGAGACTGGCGAGTCTTTGAGTACGGCGGTTTCTGACGCGGGAGGCGGCGAAATCGTGTATGACTGGTTCTCGTGGAAATGGTGAAAGACCCACGACTGTGCTGTCGTCGACTCTGGACTCGACGCGGCGGATCCCGTGGTACTCTCAGCATCCTGAAAGAAAGCCGGCGACTGCCGGAGTCGTTCATTCCTTATCGCGGTGCGGGCAGGATCCTGTATGTTGTCTTCGTCATGACTGACAGACTCAACGTTGGCACGCCAGGAAGACCGCTTTCGATGTTTCGCCGAATGCGAGCCTGTAGAGGACGCGGCGCTCGTTAGAGGGACTTGATCGTCCGTACCCGAAGAGAAGGGGATACGCTTACCAAGTTTCGGGCCTGGCTTGTGCTGGACGTTCGGATAGCAGCAGGGCTGGCCATTTCGCATGCAGACGACGCAGTTCGGTAGGGTCTTATCGCTTTTCGGAGCGAGGAATGTTAGTGCTGGTGTGAAGCGCACAGGACATGCGCCAGCCACGACTTGGTTGAACGAACCATTTGACTTTGCGTCTACTTCATTGTTAGCGCCGAGGAATGCTTTGAACGCGTTGGAGGCGAGTCTGACTTCCTACACGTATAACACGCCAGATTCGACTGATCATCAGCAGTCATCCGCTTTCCTTTTGCTGGATTTCCGCCATGACTGTCGCAGGAGGGCGCCCTGTTTGAGAGCTCAGGGAGATGTGACTCAGACGTCATCTCGCCATCAAAACATCCACACAGGGAGGAAGGCAGGAACGGTGCATGCTGAGGATTCATACAAAGAGATTCCATCGCGGACACGGAGATCATATCATTGCGGCGGCAAAGGTGTAAGACACAAAGATGGTTGAGAGTTGGATGTTGCAAATGAACGCCGTCTTGCCCGTTCAGGAAATACACCGAAGTCACAGCGAATCCCGGGGTAAGACGCGAAGAGGCCACGATCGTGGGGAAGAGAGTCTCGAGCCTCGAAGCCACGTCGTGCGCCAATTGGCAGAGGAGGCGACGAGAAGCCACGCAGTTCTCGCCGCAGCCCTAGGCTTGGGCTCTCATTGCGAGGTCCACGGCTTGCAGACAGCAAACGGTTCTTCCTGCTGACGGCCGATTTTGCTATAAACTCCGACTCCTGTGGAGACAAGGATTACTACGTATGTGCCCGACAAGATGTGCAATCTGATTGTGCTGGGATATGATTCAGACCACCACCCGACAAGGCTTGAAACCAGCCTGACCCGTGCTTGTCCCTTGCCACGCTCAAGCAGTGGCAGCCCATTGATTCTTGAAGTTGTTCAACCCAGCCATCAAACCGAAGAAACCGACCAAGCCCGAGTTCATGCCTGGTATGCCACCGGGGAACAGACTGTAGTGGACTGCAACAGGCATCCAATACGCCGCCACCATGAACTCAGTCCACCATTTGCGGTCAAAATCTTCTTGCTCCTTTGCCGACTGGCCTTGTCGCTTCTCCTTGTTGAGCTGGGCCTCGCGCCAGAGGCGGAGGAAGTCGCTTGCCACGCCCACAGTCCACGCGCGACAGCTCCAGGCAACCCATTTCGCCACGCCTCCACGCTTCTCAATGAATGTGACCGGCACAACGCCCTTGCCGACCAGGTGGTAGACGTTCTCCAGCGCCTGGAAGCCAAGATAGCCGGCACACTGCACCAGCGCAATCCGGTGAAGAGCCGGATCCATATCCTTGGAGGCCTTCTTGGAAAGGAGTGTTTTCAGCCATATGTATAGAGGAATGAGCCCTGTCAAGCGCAGAGAGGTGCGCGTATCCGAGATCAAGGCTCCCAGTGGAGTCAAGAATGAGGTGGGCGCGGTAGGTGTGACGACACCGGCGGGCAGCTTCTGTGGCGTGCGACCGATGAGCCGAGAGACGTACGCAATGACCGCGGCGCGTGTCGGCGAGTTTGTGTGTAGGTAAGCCGCGAGGTAGATTGCATAGTTCAAGGTGGACAGAGCTGCGCCCAGGCCCGCGGTTGTCTTGATCAATCTGTTCAGACGCGTCAGTGTGCCGCGTCCTGCGCCAAATCGCCCACAGATCGGAGAGCTTACTTGCTGATACGTATTATGGTCTCGTCAGCTTTGGAGATGGTAGTTTTGACTTCACTGGGCACCTTGCTCAATGCGGGACTCTGTCCCGGCTGGACGGGTTGGACCTCACCCTTCACCTCGGCAGGGGTCTGAGGGACCACGCTGGGGTCTGGATTGGCGGCTTCGTTGCTGGACATGACTGCGACGTGACCAATCTTCAGGATAACAGAGAGCAAGTGTCGTTGTCGGAGGATTTGGTATATATATGTGGACAGAGAGTTAAGAATAGGGCCGTCAGGGCTTACGGCCGGGTACGCGCAGCTGTCCGAAAGGAGAAGCGAACGAGGGTGTCAGACTGTCAGTGATGGCGACCACAATTAATGAGAAGAGTACAGACTACCGGAAAGAGAAGTGGGCGACAGGAAGCTCTTGTGAAAGTAATCATCTTACCGTCAATCCTCGTCTCCCATGCGGAGACTGAGTTGACCCTTTGGCCCTTTTAACCGAGGCATGTCAAAGAGGCCCACGGGGAGCCGAATACGGTGCCGTACTCGGCGAACTTGGCACCGACTTTGGTACGGGCAAGCAAAGGGACATCCCAAGCCCTTAATGAACGGCCAATGACGAACGTGCGTTGGAATCGCGGTCCTTCGCGGCAAATTCCCGGCCACCTCCTGGAACTCGTCAGCCTCGTCACTCAGCCCTGGTGCTTGGACAACCTGCGGCCAGTGCCATTTTTTTTCTACGCTGCACGAGCTCAAATGCAGCCCCGTGAGAGATCTTCGCGTTTCCCAGCCTGCCGGCCCCTGGGAGGTTGGCTCGTTGGGCTGTGCTTAAGGCAAGTATATCAACAGAAGGCGACGTCGTACTGTTCCCAAACCAAAGCCATACAGCTTCCCTTCGTGAAGTCTCAGCATTCTATATCACTCTATCATTGACCAATCCCCATTGCTTCTCCATTGATCTCAACATGACTGTTGCCATATCTCTTATATTAGGCTTTGCCGCTGCCATATACGCTTCACCGATCGCGCCACGTCAAGCCGTCACAGAAATAATATCGCCGTCGTCACCTCCTCCACCGGGATGCACAGGTTCATTTCCGTCTGCCTTCGGCATTGCAGTCATGAACATATCGCTTCCGTCTTCATCATCGAGCCCCTCGCAGACATTGCAAAGGAGGCAACAACCTCCTTCCCCAATATTCACAGTCGGCACGGTCGACGAGATTGATGACGGACAAGTCCAAGGTGGAATGCACACAGTGCCCATCAGCATCGACCCGCCTACGCCTTCGGTGGCGACTCTACCGCCAGTGACACAGATTGGCGATGGACAAATCCAGGGACCAATGGCGACTGATGGACCAACTGGGCCAACATCGACGGACACGATCTGTGAAAACTCTTCTTCGCCATTTCCTCCACTGCCGGCCCCAGCTGCTATCAGCAAGCCCCCTACAGTGATTGAGCAAGCTTGTGGGATCTCGACGAGACGAACCTCGCCGACAGCCACGCCGATACCATCACCAACGATCGCAAACTTAGCCGCAGCTGTATCCGCAGCGTTCAGAAATCTCAATGCCACGGGCAGTACCACTCACACCACATCATCACCAGCACCATCCACCACCACCACCTCCACAGACGAACAACCGGCCAGACTGTCGCTTGTCTCCTGCCTGACAAATTCCACCCTGCAACTCCACCTCCAGGACAGCAATCTCTTTGACGGCCTGAACCGGACAGGCTACATTGCCTCAAACTACCAATTTCAATTCGACGGCCCTCCCCAATCGGGCGCCATTTACACCTCCGGGTGGAGCCTGTGTCCGGTGCCTGACCCTTCGGTCTCGACCTCGCCACAACAAGCTGGAGATGAGGACGGCGATGATGACGGGCAACTCGACGGTGTGATGACGTTAGCGCTGGGAGAATCGACCATATTCTGGCAATGCCTCAGCGGGAACTTTTACAATCTCTACACCGAGAATTGGGCCGCGCAGTGCAGCCCCGTCGAACTGAGGATCACAAGGCTTGTGGATTGTGACTGACGCGCCGGGAGACTGGACAGTCCCATTCGGACCACGGATACGGGACATTGAGAGCATATCAGCTGCGGTGAAGGGATTGATTGTGAATCTGCATTTACACACCAGGAAGGAATGGAGGAAGGAAGGAAGGAATGACCTGAGGCTTCTGGGAGGAGAGAAATCCCAAAATGTCGACGCAACCACACGGAACCAACGTTGATGATTTCATGACACGACCACACTACGAATACGACTACGACTCGACGCTCGCTACGTTTACGACCCAAAATTATCGGCATTGATAGAAGAATAGAGAGACAGCATTAAAAGGACGGGAATCAACACAGACACCTCAATAAAATACAGCATACCATTAGAAGCCTTTAACATATTATTCATTCCTTATTTCAGAGGCACAGCGAGACGATAATCACCACTTAATGACCATCAACATTGGTATATATAGTGTAGCAGCACACAGTCTCTCGCAATCGACCATAGGATGTGGAAAACAGGGCTTCCCGTTCGCTCAGCCGTACTTAAGCCACATGCCGGTTCGTTAGTACTAAGGTGGGTGACCACTTGGGAATCCGGACTGTTGATTGTTTTTGCATTTTTTCCCAATTTTTTTTCTTGCGGATTTGTGTGTTTAGGGGCTTCTACTGTCAGATCCATAAGTGGCTACTCCATAAGTGGCTACCGACAGACAGCCGAGGACCCACTGCGCCACTTGGCCGTTTGACCAGTTAAATGGCAGCCACAACCTTGTATGTAAGACGAGCCACTGTCGTGTGGCTCAGCTTTCCTGCCGCTTCAACCCTCGTGCGCGGTGGTCATATCTACCCGGACTCATCCAACGACATATGACTCCAATCCAAAACCGGAGCCCGGGATCCTTCCGAGTGATTAGCCAGACCGGGGTGATCCATCGACCAGGAAAATAAGCCGTAACAACTTCCAGCACGCAAAGACTCGTTCCTTTGTATCGGAGGCCGGTAGAATTTGCCGAAAGCGATCAAAGGGGCGCCGAGGGTCGCATCATTGTTTGTTGACTTTGAGCAGGACAAGTGCCCGGCAACGCAACTGAATGGCGATGGGGGTGAATCACATATGTCGACAGGCTTTGCGGTGAGCCATGCTTGTCTCTCCTAACCCTCTCTGGCCCCAGCGTTGGACAGCATCAGGCAGACTGTCCGCAACGAGATGAAAGACTGGGAAAACATAAAGCATAATGATGTGAATCGTTCGTCTCATTCATAATGTCGCAAGCCTAGTAATACAGAGTAGGCATCTCATGCTCATTACCTATCCGGCCAACCCGTTCCTCGCCATCGTTCATCCGCTCATTATATCCAACCAAAACACAGAACTTTTGTAGCTTGTGTCTAGCTTCCCGTCTAAACCCAGAACTCCCGAATCCAGCTATTGTACAGTCAACCATTAAACACATCTTGATCGTTAGCTGCCGTGCCGCATGCACCCTGGACAAAGCCACGATCTTCAGTATCATCTCCACAGCCACTCCGACTCGTGGCATCGTTTACAACCCCAGGAGTCGGCTTCACGAGCACTCCCTTGCTGGTCAGTCGGTTCCATGTTTCGTCATCCGACGTTAGACGCTCCCGTCGAAGAACAAGTCCATCAAGTTGTATCAGTTCTTTGCAATGCTCAGCAAGCAGCAACTCAATGGTGCGTCGTTTCAGCCCCGTCACCTCATCAAGCACTTTCATCCATGTTGCATCCTCTGCATCTGATCCTACAGGCAGATGATATCGTGCCTCACACAACTCTAATTTCGTAGCCTTGCCAATTGCGGGACTATAAAATCCCACAGTTAAGGGGTTGTCTCGTAGGTCAATCTGCTTTAGCAGTGGAAGCCTAGACATGACAAGACATGTCCGCCTAAGCTTCTGGATGCGATTTCTGGCCAGCAGCAAGGTGTTCAGTTGCACCATCTTCCGGAGGGGGGCGACCTCTTTGATAGCGTTGAAGTTCGCGTTCAGGTACCGGCAATTGGGAAAGAATAATCCGAACCGCTCGGGAAGATTTGAGATACCGCAGGCAGCAATCTCGAGCTCGCGAAGGTTGCTTTGAGGCACCGTTGGCAGTCTGAAAGTGCCATTGGCCACAGAATTCGACGATAAGCGGATCTGCCGGCACTCATTCGGGGTGGTTAACACCAGCTCGACGATGTCAGATTGGTCTCTCTGCTCTCTCAGCGAGAGGAATTCAAGGTGGTACGCAGAGCATAGACCTTGTATATCTTTGATCTTGTTGCCGTCCAGATCCAGGTAACGAAGGGCTGGCATATGTTTCAAACCAAACACTTCAAGTTCATTGTGAGTGATTTGGAGCTTCCGCAGATGGATTTCCCCGGCTTTCGAGAGATCCTGAATCGCATTGTATGAGACATCTAGCTCATCAAGGGCAGGTATACAATTCAGATTTGTAATGTCTTCAAGTTGATTGTGGCTCAAGTCCAATTTCTTCAACCGAGTCAATCCACACCCTTCAAAGTCGAGTTGGGCGATATCATTGTTGCTGAGCTCGAGTTCAAGAAGCCCGTCAAGATCCAGGATGTCATCGATGTTTGAGATATGGTTGCTGTTCGCCTTCAAATTGCGCAGATGGACTAATGAGCTGAAGCCCTCCAAGCTCTCAAGCTGACAGTTCGACACATCGAGATACTGCAGGTTCCGCAAATGACCCCACGAGGTTAGGTCGTTAACCATGCTGTCGTGGATGTCAAGAACGCGCAACGAGGTCGGGAGTCCACTAAGTTGCGAAATTCGGTTTCCAGACAGCGTCAGTTCTTCCAAGGCGGGACAATATTCCTTCAAGCTGTGAACCGAAGATATACTGCTCGGAGCTAGGTCCAGCTTTCGAAGCTGGTCCCAGAATAGCTCATCGGGAACGGCATCGGTTATTGCTTTAACAAGTTCATCCACAGCGAGAGCCAGCGACCCATGAGCCTGGCGCAAAGCGTGTGGATGCTTTCTCTCCTCAACGTAGCTCTGATCGAGATCTTTCGCCTTGTCAACTTGATGAACCGAGAAGTCGGACAAAGGTGTCAGGCAAAGAATGCTGGAAGCTCTGTTGGTGCCCCTTTGGAGCTTCGCAATGGACTTGTTCGGTGCTGGGGTTACGACCTTGGAGTGCCTGACGTGTACGAGACTGAGTCGGGAATCGAGATGCTCCTCCTCGTCTTCAAGAATGGGTGAGATAGTCCGATGCCGGAAACTCCCTGCTTGCTCGGGCTCGAGGACCGGCGCCGAGCTCAGCTTTTGTTGTGGAAGCATCGGTTCCGTGGTGGATGCATGTGGCACATTGGCTCCTTCAGCATCGTCTTCGCTTTCCAGATGAATCTCGGAATCATCAAGAGGTAGGTCTTCCTCTCGTGGCAATTCGCTGAAGTCTTCTTCGGAAAGATTGGCGTAATTGACGCCCGAGACCACTGGGGACGAAAAGGCAATTGTGACGACTCGAGCTTGCTTCCGATCGTCAGTGAGCTGACTCGGAGGTTTGGAGGGGATGCCGTTGTGGAGTTTCGCTTCATGTTCTGAGGTCTTCGAGCGGAGAGAGCTTCGGTTGATTTCCTCAACGTTGTTTTCATCTTCTGATATGGCTTGGTCGCGCTCCTCGACGCTTACCGCGCTCACATGTGGAGAGCTCTTTGGAGGCGTCTGTGAGATTTCCTTGATGCTCTGAGCCTCACCTTTGTTTGAGGTTTCGGTTTGAGCTAAAGCTAGCTTGAGATTGCGAGCTTTTGCTTGTAGCTCTTGTTGCTCATCGATGCTGAGGTCTGGTATGTCCTCGAACGGATCGGGCTCAGTCAAAGTCTGGTGGTGCTGCCTGCTCCTGGATCTGGACCCAGATATCTTCTGGACCCAGATCTTCTTTTCATGGTCGAATGTCATTGTGCCAACATTGTCCGGGATTGACACTGTTCCTGACGAGATAACGCCTTTGTGGCCGGAAGCAGATGATTGTGTAGGGAAAGAATGCTGGGTCGAACTATCCGCGGAGGTGTGAGTGATCGATTGAAGATTCTGGGTCGCATCCTGTCCAACGGTGGAACTTGAGTATTTGCGCTTTCTCATGGTCTCAGATGGGTTCAGAATGCGCATGTTGGGAGGGCTGCTTTCCTGAAGCTCCTTGACGGCATCTGTTTCCGCCGCCTCGGGTTGAACTTGGTTACTTGCTGTGGCGAAAGTACCAAACACTGAAGTGCCACCCAAGGCATCCATGTCATCTTCCTCGCGGTACTTCCGCAGGTAGCTTGCTGTCCGTGAGTCATGCCGGGCATGTCGACGGTCGACAGCCGGCCTTGGTGTGTGATCTCTTGATGGCGGCCGAGAGAAGTCGTCTTTAGTGGACTCGGCATCAAGGTCAAGATCTAGGATGGAATCTGGGTTAACTTCCGACAACTCCGTAGGTTCGCGAATTTCTGGAATGGTGACCGCAGGCTTTGGTTTTCCTCGGGACCGAATAAACTGCATGACTTTATTTGCCTCTTCCATGTAGTCTTTGGTGGCGAGTGAAGGCTTGCGGGAATCGTTGCTGACTTCAGCAGCTTCTTGTGCGAACGTTGCGAGTTCCGCAGCTAGAGCCTCAGTAAGATCTTCGTTCGCGGGTTCGGTCGAGGTTGGCGCATCATCTGGCTCACCATTCGATGTAGATTGGACGCGGTCGACGGAAGATTTCCTAGCTGACTTAGGTCTCAGGAGATCGCGAGACGCAAGGACATCTGGATCTGCTGGAACGCCCTCATCGCCAGGTCGAGCATCTTTTCGTTTCTTGCCCGCAAGGGTAGCTGTCTCTTCGAGTTCGCTGACCTTAACCTCGATGTCATGATCTGGCAGGATTATTTCATCATTGAGTAGGGTCTTGCGTCGTTTCGTCGTCCTGTCTTTGTTCGCTCCAGCAAGCTCGATACTATCAGCAGCATGCTCTTGCGCAGCCGCGGTGATCAGACGTGTATCGGACTCAAGAGGTCTGAAGATCCTATCTTCTGGCTTCACCATGGTAGGCTGAATAGGCGACGGCTTGCGGACGTTCTGCTCAAAGCCGAAGCCGTCGAGCTCACCCTGGCCAAATTGGCTCATCCTTAAAGCATGCTCTTGGTCTTCTCCAGCCATTTCCTCCGCCTCCGCCTGTCCATGTGAGGAGTCGGGCTCCTCGAAATGACTCAGGATGCGCATCAACTTGTTGTTGGTATATGTGTCTCTATTTCCGAATAGTTTCAACGGACTGCCGGAAGAGGTGGGCTGGAGATGGCTGCCTGTGTGATGAACGACGCTCGTGTCTTGAGGGGTTGTTGGCGCACTGACACTTATCCTGCTGTGTTCAATGCTCTCGTCGAACTGCCGGGAATGCTGAGGCGGCGAGCTGTTGATCTGGATATCAGGTCTGGTGTTTGAGTCGAGATGTGAAGGCTCCTGGCTCAAGCTTAGGCTCTTGCGGAGGAAGGAGGCTTCATTCGAGCGGCCACCGCGTCGAGAGTTGATGAAGCCTCCATTTGTCTCGAAGACTTGAGTCCCCATTGACAGGTCGTCCGGTAGTGACTGTGAGGTGAGATCTGGTAGGGGTTCGTCCTTGAAGGCTTGATCAGCGTCGTCCTTCCTGGCGTAGTCGATGTAACTGTCGCTCGCACTAGAAGATGGCCGTGCTTCATCCTCCGAGCACGCCTGTTGTAGCTTGCTCTGTAATGCCTGTACATCGAGATCGAGAGAATTTCGTAGCACCGTGTTCCGAATTGAGTTCTGTTTTGATACCGTGACCGGGCTAATGAATTCGTTTCTCAGCTCCTCTAGCCCGCTGCTCGTGTTCCATCTGTGATCCTGCGCGGAAGGGATATCTCGAGGGGATGATTGAGCAGAGCGAGCGTCATCTGCCCGCTCAAATGATTGTACGCGCTGCTTGACCAATCCTCGGAGGGAACCGTTCTTGACAACGTCCGACGACACTGCCGAAAAGTCGTGTTGCTCCGGCTCCTCATCCTCATTAACCTCCTCCAGCACTTCTAGATTCAACCGAGTTCTGGTGGTTCCACGATAGCTGGAATACTGTTCGGGGAAAGGGTTGGAGGCGGGTAGGTTAAAAGGCTTGCGGTTAAAGCTAGTCTCCGAAGGGTCTGCATCCTTGTCGCTGTGGAGTTGCGAGGAGTTTGGTTGTTTGAATACACCTTCCAACTTGGATGGCGAGAAGAGGTCAAAGCCGTCGCTGTTGACGGCTTCCCCTGCAGCAAGGCGTTTCTTCCATTCAGGCGTCTCTGCTAGGGTAGCTTTTTCACGGACAGAATGATGTTGTACAGAGTTCTGCGACTCCGAAAAGACACCGGAAGTTCTGCGTGGTAGGCTTGAGTGTTTTTGCGAGCCCACGGCGGTGGGGAGATTCAGACTTGACGAGCTTCGTTCTCGGAGGATAGACCGGCTGTTCTGGCGAGCTTTGCCATGTGTGGACCGGTGTCGCAGGAAGCTACCGGCGGTAGAATCTTTACGGATATTGTTCGCGAGGTGCGGAATACGACTTTGAGAATGGGACTGGGCGACACTGCCGTGTTGACGGCTACTAGAAAAAGAAGGTGCGGGCGACGAAGAGCGCTGTTCGGACTTCCAGTCTTCTGACAGTGAGTCGAGCCACGGCTCCATCGTGTCTTGTGTTGATTTGTGACTGGGGGATGATATGGGGATGAGAGATGAGGGGGGATATCGATGGGATTCGCGGTTTGAGCAGTGCTCAGACAGGCGTCGTTGTTATCGCATACAGGAAGCTATGCTTGCTTTAACCATGGCGGGGAGGAGAGCGTACACCGGCCGACTGTATATTATGTCTATGAGCGTGCGTAACAAAGTGAATTGGTTGATCGCAATCTTTCTTGTTCGCGACGCGCTTCAGTTTCACCGCCGTATTTGGGTGGGGCACGTCTGATGCACGTTGCTGGGCAACGTCCGCCTCGCCGTTGAAGACCGCCCCAGGCACCCCGCCCACTCCTACACAACTGATTCCTCAACGGGTATTGATGCTGAGCAAGAGGATCGAATTTCAGAGTGAGACCTAGGACAGAGGCCCAACTGCACATTTTGGATTGGCAGTCGATGTAATCTTGAAACTTACAATACGCAGCGCTGATCCTACGCTGCAACACGATTATCTCCTCCAAATCAGCGCCTGGAGCCTGGAGGAGTGCCCACATACACGACCCCCCCTCGCACGTCAATTCTCAAAATGTCGTACCTGCCCAAGGAAGCCGTTACCCTCACTGGCGGCTGTTACTGCAAAGCAATTCGGTACACCATCAATGTTCCATCATGGGATGAGCGACCGGCCGTTCCTGGCGCCCTCGATACCCCGGTGTCAGCCGCCGAGAAAGTCCAAACTCGGATGCCCATGGTTGACATCGACCACTGTGGCAGCTGCCGAACACAGGCTGGGTGTTTGGTTCAATGCTGGTTCATAGCGCCAATTGGTTGGGTCGAGTGGGATCTGACACCCAAGGAAGGCTCTGACGATGACACTCTGCATCTGTCCACCTCTGAGGCAGTCGGACCTGTCAGTCAAGGCAAGAGCTTGCCCCAAACCTTCGTTTCACGGTTCAGTTGCACAGGAAGAGCTACGCGATCTTTCTGCTCTCGCTGTGGCACAAACCTCTCATATGTCAATCACGAGTACCTGAACACACCGATGGCATTCGTCGACGTCACTGTCGGTAGTCTTGATCCTAAGTCCCTGGAGATGGCGAAGGCAGACAGGCATGGCTGGTGGGAGTTCGGGGTCGATTGGATCAGGACTCTGCTGAGCAAGGGTGACGGAGGGTTCATGATCAAGCATCAAACAGGTGACGTGAGGAGATCAATCGAAGTTATGGGTGAAGAACCTCAGATCTCTCAATCGGCGAGGTAGAATCAATCTCCCGAAGTCTTCAACACTTGCTTGCCAGGTGAGATCCCCAATCGGGTTCAGAAACCGCGAACAGTCTCGCTGACGGTTCTCGGCGCTGCGAAATGGAGAGCAAGACAGATTTCCTCATTCGGCGTCTGACCACAATTTGAGGTCATTTGAAATCAACTCGACCTCGTAGCCATCAACAAAAATTGACTGTCCTCCCTCCTGCTCGGGACCATCGCAGCTCTGCCTCACAGCGGTCAGCTGTCCTCAGGCATGCCCGAGCAAGATGTAGCTCTACTAGAAGCTCCACGACCCGTCGTGACCTCGCTATGGACCAGCTCCCTCATTGTCTGTACTCTCATCCACGCTTTCCCAAGACATGATTCTGACCGCGCGGTAACAGGCAGGCGCATCCGCTGGCCTCACGGTAGACTTCTCGCTCTATCCTCTGGACACGATCAAAACTCGACTCCAGTCCAATCTGACTAGTACCAATAATGGCGCCATCCTACCGCGTCATACAGTCCAAGGTACTCTGCGGAGCATGTACGCGGGCCTCCCCTCGGCCTTGCTTGGATCCATGCCATCAGCTGCGTCCTTTTTCGTGGTCTATGACGGAGTGAAAAGAGAATTGATAGCCAATGATACACCTTCGGCGCGGCAAGCATACGCCCACATGCTGGCGTCGTCGCTGGGAGAAATAGCTGCGTGCGCAATAAGAGTGCCGACTGAAGTGGTCAAGCAACGGGCCCAGGCAGGCCTCTTCGGAGGATCGGCTTTGCTGGCATTCCAGGATATCCTGGCCCTCCGAAGGACAGATGGGTATACAACCATGGTACGCGAGCTATACAGGGGTGGCGGTGTGACCATCATGCGTGAAATACCCTTTACGATTGTTCAGTTCAGTTTATGGGAATATTTCAAGGCCTCATACTCGGAACGGCAGCATCGAATGCATGGCAGACAACCAGGGCTGGTCTCAGCTGCTGAGAGTGCAGTCTTTGGCAGCATGGCAGGTGCTATCGCTGCTGGATTGACGACACCTCTGGACGTGCTAAAAACCAGGATCATGCTAGCACGGAAGGAATCAGGCGTCTCTTCAAAGAGGGCTGGTGCCGTGATAGTCCTGCGTCAGATTTGGGCTCGAGAAGGTATTGCTGGATTGTTCCGCGGCTTCATACCCCGTGTCGGATGGATTAGCACCGGGGGTGCCATTTTCCTGGGAACCTACCAGTACATTAGGAACATGCTGGGCACCGACCAAGCATAGGCACCATGCCCTTAGACCCGCTTATGGGGATTCTCAATCTCGGGTCTTGACTCGGGTGGCGCTATCGGCGTTGACCTTGAAAGCCTGCAACATCCTTACATTGGTGTCGTTCAGTCCTCATCGCGCCTTCTGGTCGACTCGGAGCGCTGCCAAACCGAACAGGCCAAGGAAAGATCTTGTGGCACAGCAATGGCAATCTGGTCTACGATAGTTTCACCAACACTTAAAATCCAATATCGGAACACACGGGGACATGACTCCCAGATGCAGTTACTGATCCCTTCTCTATTTTCATCGTTCTTCCCCCTTTTCCGCCTTTTTCACCACGATTGCTCGCGACCTTGGCTTTCGCGACGAGTACACCACAGGACGAGAAGAAATCCTTGACATCTCAACATGAGCTGTGGGCTCCGCAACTATTATCAGGTGAAGGAGAGCATTCAGTTCGGATAGCATTATGACTGTTGGTATCGCTGTCGATTTTTAACCCGACCAATTTTGCTGCCATCGTCCACACGATGTCCATACCATCCATCAGCTTTCCAGTTTTCTAACCCCATGCCTCATGAAGCCATAAACCGTAAATCGTGGACCCTGTCTCATTACTCGATAGACTTCCAGATGGAGATATTCTTCTCAATTTCATTCCTCCGATCAATTCCCGCCTGCTGATCCATTTCATAAAATTTATGCATCTCCTGTAGCCGGTGCTCCATGTGGTATCGGTACTGCGCCGCTTGTTTCAAACTCTCCAGATTGTTCCTACTGACAGCGTCGCGGAAGACTCGTCTCATGCGTTCACTATACAGTTGACAACTTGTCCCGGGAAGGACTGAGCTTTTGCGTGGCGCAGGCACGAGTTTAAGTGTCTTGGATACGTCGTGTGCGATGGGCCGATCGCGGAGTGGCCAGACTACTTCATCATAACACTCCTCGCAAATGGTGAGTTCAGGGAGTTCCGGGTGGAAATGCCACGATTGAGTTGCCAGTAAGGTGTCCTTTACGCATTGTCGATTTCGCGAAAGGCGTCGAATGAAGTCGACGAAGTCCTGAAAATCTCTGTGCCTGATTGAGTCCTTCGACCGCTCCGACAGCCTTTCTAATTCGTTCAAGATAGGCAGAAACTGCCGACTGCTGGTATTCAAACGGCAGATTTTCTCGACCTCCTTCTTGTCTTGTGGTCGGTCGAAAACGCAGAACTGAAGCTTGGGGAAGATCAGGTCAATATTCCTTACACACGCAGAGCATATGTCGAAGTTGTCCACTGCTCTCTTCGTCCTGGGGTCCGTCAGATGATACCACCTTCTCAGATCACTCTTCGTGCCAGAGCACGGCTTGGTTCCAGCTGGAGGACCGTGCGCAATGTGCCAGACGAGACCCAGATCCTTCCGGTCCTGCTTTATTGATTGGAGCCATGCGACTCGCAGCCAAGGGTGGCTCATCGCGCAAAATATAGGTTGCCGGGGATCTTTCTGGAAGTTTGGGACGAAGTAGTCTCGGAAGCGAGTGGACCCGAGGAAGCTCATGCATGTGGGACAGAAGTTGAGAAAGGACATATCTCGAATAGTGTACCAATCGTGCAACCCAGCAACAGGCCTTGATCGAGGACAAGGTGGCAACGCATTTGGTCGGGTGGCTGTATTCGGCAGGGTTGGACCAGGCTCAGAACTCAACGGACTTGACAGCAGTGTCTGTTGAGTGGGAAGGTGGACCGCCTGCTGGTATGCTTGAGCGGTAGTGGTTGAATATGCTCTAAAGGGCGCTGGCGGCCGTGGCTGATCAGGAGAGTGCGAATAGGACGAAGCTCTCGAAGCAGCCCGAGGAGATTCGAGAGGTGCTGGCGTGTATTGTGCGGTCTTTGGCACTGTTCGGTCTTCGTGGACTGTGTATGTCGTGGTGCGGGTTGCGGCGCTGTCATCCCGGCTGGTGACAGAGTTTGTCCTAGACAAACTCTGATACACTGGCTGAGTTTCTTCGGGTAGGGGAGAGGGTCTTCTTGATCGTTGGCCACTACTGGGTCGGCTTTGAGCGCTGCTGCTCGGAGTTTCAATTGACGAAGACGTGTTCGACCGAGTTAAAGCGGGAATAGCTTTTGCCGCGAGTGAGGCACCCAATGTTGCAACTCCAAGAAGAGAGGTGCTGACATTCCTGAGGTCTTTCAGGTGAGTTTCGTCGACCGATGGTGGCCGTGACCGTTGTCTGGATGACTTCGATGATTGGTGGCCCTGTTCGAAATAGTCTTTTGGTGATCGGTCTCCTCGAGGCGTCTGAGGAGGGCTTTGTGCCGGAGAAACAGAAGGTGAGACATGACGAGATCGAGCGCCAGCATCCCTCGGATGCTTGTTTTGGTTGGCGGCGAAGGCGTTCTCAAGCAGGCCCTCCATATTCAATGGTATTCGAGCAGATACAGGTGTCTTGGTGCCGCGAGAGAATTTCTCGTCTGAGGAATGCTGCTCTCGACCAGCGTCCTCTTTAGAAGGCCTGTCACGTCGTTGAGAGCGTTCTCGTGTCGATGTAGTTTTCTCTTCTGTCTCGCCACGTGCTCGTGAACTTCGCCTGGAACGAGCTGATCTGAAGTGATCCTGCTCTTTTGAACGACGGCCATGGCTATCTTCGGCCGACGATGTGTTGGGTGAGTCAGTATTCACTTTTCTTGAAACGTGGCGGCTATTTGACTGCTCGGGGATGAGAGTTTGGTCAACCGCAGACGACCGCGCCGAATTATTGCTCGGCTTCGGAGTTGCAGGAGGCGTGATGTGATCTTGCCCTGTGTAAGTATAGCCAGAGAAGCCACCGGGTCGTGGCGCAGGGCTCTGATAGCGATGAGCACGCCTTGAGAATTTGCTGTCCGGGCTCTCGTCTCGCTTGGTGGACCTGGAACGCTTGATTTTCTCAGAATCTGATCGATCTGAATGAGAGAAGCTTTGCCTGGCGGCTCGACTCCGACTCCGTTCTGGTCGCCTCCTCGACGTCGCTTTCTGATCAGATTCACCAATGTCACGGTCGGCGGTGCGCATTCCGGGGTGAACAGAAGCCGGCCTTCTCGCCTCATGAGCGCGCATTGGTGACAGCAAGGTATCTTTACGCCTTGCGTCCGGGGAGAGAGCATCCCACGAGCCGGTCGGCGTATGAGAGTAGGGAGAAGGAGCCCGCCGCTGACCCGTCCTCATTTCATCCAGACCACCCCCCAGATCCGTGTGAATCCTAGTCACATGAGGTCGACCTCTGGGAACATCTGGCTGGGGCAGCTGGTTGGTTGATTTTGATCGATGCAAGCCATTTGATGGTTGTAAAGTTTCCGTCTCAGATTCGGTCGTTTGGGAGGGCACGAGAACAAACCTCTTCTCGGTGTTGGCGGAAGGTTCCTGCTCAATCTTACAAGATGCACTACCTGAACCATGCTCCTGACCATGGGAAGGCTGGTTTGCATCATGAGTGTCGTCAATGATAGGATATTGATCGACCGAGCCTCTGCTGCTTGCTGGTTGATTCTCGCTCTTCAGCTGGTTGGTAGCAACACCAGGTATATGTTCCTTGGCCAGAGCGACTTCTTCGTCCTCCACGCATGGAGACGGGGGCCACGTCTGTGCCATCTCAAATCACTCGACTCAACATGCGTAACCAATGTCTTGCAACCATTGCCAGTCCACCGACATACAACCGAGCCAGCCCGATATATTGAATCTCAAGGCACCCAAAGCCACACGCTCAAGGCTTGTATGGTACGGGTAGGCAAGATATACCGGCTTTAAGTACTGTTTGACGACCTGCCGTCACCTGAGGAACTCGTATTGCAGGGCGTTGGGAGCTGGGGTGGTTGTGTTTCGAATTGTGTTGCAGGAGGCGCGGGCAGTGTGAGAGAAGGACAGGCCAGATCGAAATCAGCACACCACTTGCAACCAAGGTGAACCGCTGAACTCGGGGCCGCAACAGGCGATCAAGGGAAACCGTAAGAGTCTCGAGGCAACCTTCTTGGGCCAGGACACCGATTCCACGTGCTGGTAGAGTCGCGTCGAGAAGAGTAGCAGTGTCGAATTAGGAAACCTTCACTTCCATCTGAGCGCAAATGCAGAGGTCTCGTGTGGCTTCCACCGGCTGCGCATGGGTCAAGCGGGAGAAAGGTATTGTGCAGTCAATGATACGAAGAAAAGCGAACAATGGAGCAAGCAAAGAAGGACAACGGTAACGGGCCGCACTGGCTTCGATCCTGCGGGGCATGGTGTTGAGGTGGGTACAGCCTACCCGTGAGGTGTGTTTGAGGCGAACCTCAGAGTGGAGATGGTATCAATGCAAATGGCGGTGTCCGACTCTACTGCGTAACTAGGGACACTTGAGGATGAGGCTTCTTGTGCTGCAGCAGTCATATTGGAGTGAGGAGGGATCTTCCATGCTGTAGGGCTTCAACCCTTGTAGAGACGACGAGTGGACGGCAAAGCAGCCTTCAGGCGAGGTTCAAGCCGGGATTAGAAACCCCACACAGAACTAGACGAATTCTAACACCACCAACATCACACCCGCATGATGCTAATGCACTGGCTTCCTGCCTTTGCCGCCGATTGCGCCTCCTGCCGTTCCCATCTGTAGGCCCCAACAGCCCTTCACGATCCCCCCAAGAAAGCCACGCCTCGCCACGGCCACGGCCACGCATCAAGGCCGTTACGCCATGAACTGACAGTCCCGGTGCTAGTAACTTGAACGCTTTCGTACTGTGTGTTTGACACAGCGGACGCCATGGGCCAAGGGTCGGCAAGCATGTCCCTGTTGCTCGGCACTGTATCTTTGTCGACACGGGCAGGCACCGTGCATAACTACACACGACAGCTGAAAGCCGCCTGCATCATTGACGCGACCAGCAATCCTTCGGCCCAGCTACTCTGCTATCTTGCCAACTATGTGATCTCCGACCGTTATCAAAGGTTCCCCGTGCTGACACGGCCATTTCTGTCGGTGCAAAGTACTGTTTCATGCCTATTTAGAGTCTTACTGCAGTGTACTTGTCGCAAGGGCGCTGATGTGAGGTGAGGTCCATCCAAGCACATGAAAAGTCCCTCCGCCTCTACCAAAAGTCCCTCACAAGTTCTCGACCCAATTGGGGCCACCGGTTTCCACGGACGTTTCTGCGAGCCACTCACCGTCGGAAAGTGCCTGGCATGATCGACTCCACGAAAAATGCCACACATGTCTGCTGCATGACACGCTGACCTAGTTGTTGGTGCTTCCGCTGTCAGGGCACGGCCACAGCAAATGCCGGGACCAGTCGCGAGCCTCGCCATCACAGCGGTGTCTGCCCAAGCCTCGTTGGCAATTCTTCAATGGCAGCACTTAGTTCAGTACATATTGCCACGAAGTCGTCTTCTCGTCGCGAGGTGGATTCCTTGCAAAATATCTCTCAAATTAACATGGATGAGCCCAAGGCGAGACCGGCCCAAACATGACGCTAGATATCTGCCAAAGTCATACAGAGAATTTTCCTACTTCCCTCAATGCTGTTGGCGTCGATCATATTGCCCGATTACACAGACATAACGAACACACTCGGCTTGACTTAATGATATCATACCGGCAGGAACCAGCGCCTGGAACCTTTGTGCGACGTTCCGACTCGTCGAAACGATGATTCGCGACAACCGGTCACAGACGGCTGCTACTTGGTTATATAAATCGGGCGCAGTCTTGGGAGTTGTTGAGGTCGGCGGAAGTCGCTTTATTCGATGCAACGTTCGTTGATTACGACATGTTTCACAGCAGCAGCACCGGCAGCCTTCACCTGCTTCATTCCCACAGGCCCTATCATGGGCTTCGGCCCTGGCAGAACAACGCATTTCCAAGCGCTGTCTATGGAGCATGAGGCCAAAGGTTGGCTTGCCGACATCCCGGAGCGACTGCGGTAAGCCTGGATAAGCTGGGCATTATCACAAGCCATGAAGGGTTCGTGGGGTAAATTTGAGCAGCCCCTCGATTTGCACCAACTTTCCGTGCATGAATACGTACACCGGTCACTGGACGGCGGGGAGTGGCGAACCCTGATCTTAAGGGATGTAGGCAAGGAATGTGAGTGTTTTCTGAACCCGAAGCTCTGCTGAAGCAGCAGACTGTATGGCGGACAGTCCCTTCGCTCGGGGCGAGAGACCTTATACGGGACTCTACCCCAGCCCATAGATTCTGGCAGGAGTGGTTTGAAGCCCGCTCAGCGGCATACGGCCACTGAGGGGACGGTCACCGTATAGGGCAAATGCTGGTCTTGGACAGGTGAATGTAAGTCCAACGGTGCGGAGAAGCTCAATGTCGAGCTGTCCAGTGACGTCGGCTACACCGACACGGCAATGTTACCGCCGCGATTGCTCGTCACGCTCCGATGCCGCTGGCGACAATTACCAATACCCGGCATGTATTAAACGTTTCATTTGGACTCCCTTCGCGCTGTAGACCGAGGACGCAGAGCGCAGCAATTGTCAGCAGGTCTTGCAGCTGTTCTACCGACACCACTCCAATTAGCCCGAAATTGAAACGACGTCTTCTTCTATAAGGCCCATGTCTTTGCGGCCTCGCGTGCCAGTGAACCAGCTACTCAACACAGCAACAACAATCACTCGGCTGCGATCATTGACTTCCCAGCTATCTTTTCGGCAAAGTCCAGCCTCTCGACGACCATCAAAGCCGAACGCCATCCGCGCCATGTCTTCCCTTCCCTCTGCCATGAAAGCGGTCTCGTTTTCCAAAACCGGCGGGCCCGATGTCCTCGAGTACAGCGAATCCACACCTCTGCCTCAACTGCAAGATGGCCAGGTCCTAGTGAAGAACAATTTTGCCGGCGTCAACTATATCGACACATACTTCCGCAGTGGCCTCTACCCCGCACAGTTCCCCTTCATTCCAGGTCAAGAAGCTGCCGGCACGATCGTGAAGATCCAGGGGGCCAACCCGTTGGGATTCAAGGAGGGCGATCGAGTCGTCTGGATCAAGGTCGGAGGCTACGCCGAGTACACGGCTGTCCCTGCCGATCGGGTGATTAAGATCCCCCAGGGTGTGTCGGACGAAAACGCCGTGGGGAGTTTCCTCATGGGCATGACAGCGCTGTCACTCATCAAGGAAGCATATCCCGTCAAGAAAGGCGAGACGATCCTCGTCCACGCTGCTGCCGGCGGCATGGGTCTTCTCCTGACCCAGATGCTGCGCGACTTCGGATGCACTGTGATCGGCACCGCTGGCGGACCTGAGAAATGTGCCCTTGCGAAAGAGAACGGTGCGCACCATGTGATTGACTACAAGGCCACGAGCGGGCCGTCGTGGGTCGAGCAAGTCCTGAAACTCACCAATGGAGAGGGCGTGGATTGCACGTACGACGGCGTCGGCAAGGACACGTACGAGGGAGACCTCGAGGTCGCAAAGCGGAAATCAAAGGTTGTTTACTACGGCAATGGTCTGTCTCACGCATCCCCCTCCCGTCCCCTTCCCTTCTCTTGCACCTTACTAACACTCGGCTATAGCATCCGGCCCTGTGCCCCCAATCAACATCTCCCGCCTCACAGCGAAAAACATATCCATCATGCGCTCGACACTGATGGGCTATATCGTGACACGGGATGAGCTGGAATACTATGCCAACGGGGTGCTCGATATGGTCAAGGACGGCAAACTGAAGATTAAGATCCACAAGATCTACCCGCTCGCCGAGGCAAGGCAGGCGCAGGAGGATCTGGAGGGCCGGAGAACCACAGGAAAGTTGCTGTTGAAGTTGTGACGACGGCAGATGGCTCGGGTCGAGGAGCGGCTGTGAGAAAAGAAAGACAAGAGGCCCGTTCCTCGAAGCAACCACTGGCTGTAGCGCTGTGCATCACTTCCTGGCCGTCCGAGTACATATAACGTATGGAAGCTGGGATGATTGAGCTGACAGCGGATATATATCTCCAACCGAGAGGTCACACAGAACGACATTCTCTTTCGACAGCTTTGTCCATTACACAGCACTGTAAGATTTGTATGAGCACACTCTCTGACTGTAGTTCGTGCCACAACGCCCGACAATTCGAATCTGAAGCGCTCCGTATCAGTCCGAGTCCGAGTTCGAGTTTCGGCCCTGCCTGAACTGCGCAGTGACGGGTAGCCGTAACACTTTGTAGGCTCTGACTTTCCAACACCCTTGCCCTCAGCCTCTGTGGATGCCAAAAACACGCTGGTATGGCCTAACATACGTGTCCGTGCCTGTGTTGTCCTGACCTAACAGCTGTATCCATGTGTGCGTTGCCATTCTCCAGGTTCGACTTCAACCTATCTCATTCAAGTGGCTTTCTGCCTACACTTCATCACCGACTGGCCTCCTCTCTCTGGTTCCTGGTGTTGGCGGCTTCCATTTCCCATCACTTTCCACTCCTGTAATGTCCGCCACCCCAAGCAGTCCCACACCCGAACACCGGAGTGTTCATCTGTATTGTAGACCGTCAGCATTGTCGATGATAGAGCAAACCAAAACACAGGCGACTGGAAAGGGTACTCACCCTGTATAGAACATAAACTACGTCCTGGGTTGTGACGGTCTATATTATAAGTCAGTGAGATGGTTCCAATAACTAGTCTGTCTGCCGCTCGAGCACCCAATCGAGATCAAATACAGGTGAGAAGTGGTTAATAACGTACTTGTCTTGCGCGTGGCACCATGTCTGCCACTGGTACGTCTGGTTGGGAAGGATCGCCGGAATTGCCCAGCACCAGGACCAATCTGCGAATTATCTTGGATCGATATCAGTGTCATTGTCAATATCAATGTTAGAGTAGATTGAGGATCAACTCCGAAGCATAACGTCGACAGTACAGCGTGATTTGGATTGTGGATTTGGGCCCTCACACGCCGCTGAGGTTGGAGTGAGACTCACTTCTTTCAGCTTGTCCTTCAGGGCCACCCTGACCTCTTCGTAGATTGTGGATTGGATCCGGCTAATCCCGCCACGGCGGGCAAGACGTCTACAACGCATGCTTAGTGTCAAGCTCGTGTACAGGGAGTCGCAGTAGCCTTGAGATCATGAAGAACTCGGATGTACCTGATTGCTGGCTTCGCTGTAGTAGAAAGATCATCAGCTATCTTCATTTCCGGTCGATTCCGGGGTCGTAACAATATGATCGTATGTCACATTGTGTCTCTGCAGAAACTTACTGATCCCTTGGAGGTTGTCACGCAAGAGCTTTCGATGACGCTTCGCGCCAGACTTCCCGAGCCCTTTTTGGGTGAAAGCGGCTCCCAGAGGCATCTCCGAGAGTTGGGCAGGCAAATCCGGAGAAGAGTGATCGGACAGTGATATTGACAGGCAAGATGAAAAAGAAGCAACGTCGGAGGGTAGTCTTTGGGGTTATTGAACGATGTGGAGATGGCAAGAGAAGTGAGTTGAGAGACACGACAGGGAGAAGTGAAATGCGTTGAAGAGGAGCTGATGAATAAGAAAGCAATGATACTTCAGGAAAACTGAAAAAGGGGGTCCGGCAAGGGACTGAAGAATTAATAGGCATTAAAAGGGAACTGGGAAGTAGTAGCATAGCGCATATCCAATGAGTAGGTCAATCACCCAGTATCCAGACTGTTCAAGTTCTATCCAGGTCATGCAATGTCGTTCAGGCGTGCAAACACAAGACGCAGCTTCGTTAGGTTAGGAGATGAAGGTCGCTTCAGAAAAGACCCTGCCAGGCTCGGAGACCTCGTCCTCGCCGTCGACTTTGATTTTCAGCTGCAACTTGTCGGTCGAGAAATACTGCGGAACAGGTCAGTAACAGAAGCAAAATACTGGAAAGCTCTGAAGAAAGCGGTCGCCCTACTTGGAAGATATGTGGTTTCAAGCCGGTCGCATGGCCTATGAAGGTCTTGACGAACCCAGGCAAATGCGCCAAAACCTCAATCCGATCTGCTCTTGCGGGCAGGTCGCCTCTCACCTCGGCGTGTGCAGGCTTACCATCGACCTGACCGTTCCACTTCCATACTATGGCGGTTGGCTCAGGCCAGTCATGTGGCGTTTCTCGCTTGGATGTAAGATGTTCGGCGGTACATTCGCCGACACACACTAGCTCCCCATCTTTGGCGATGCCACCTACACCGACTGTGGTCTTGCCGTAAGATTGGGGTGTCGTGTACTCCATCAAGACCGCAGAATAATCCTTCGTGTGGATGTTGGCAAAGTTCCATCTGTTTGCTAAATGGTGGGGCTTCATGCCTTGAAGAGCGTAGATATAGGTTGCCATGCCATCCATTTTGTACGTCTTGGTGGGTGTCTGCATGGTGCCTGTCACTGTGCACCGAGGCCAGAAGGCGTGCCGCATCGAACCCCAGGGATGTGCAGGATCAGTTCCGAAGTATGTAGTGCCATCTTTGCCAATTTGGAAACCTGGCGCTTGCCTTTTCACCGTCAAGTTGACAATGCATTGTTCATTTCGGGCTGATTTAATTGTGTACGCATCACCCGCCTCGTTCAATTCCAGAGCCACGCTGTCAGCGTAGAAGCTTGTCTGTGGCTCATCGAAGCCGTAATCCTTAAGCGGGTCGGAGCACCACTGATGCTTTCCAGGTCCTTCATGGTCGAAGATCTTGCTGTTGAACTGAGCGGTGGTATGGAGACCACTATCGAGAAATGATCAGCCCAAGTGCGGCAACAGATCCCGATGGTATGCTTCTTACCCGACGTTGCTGTAGATGACCTGAGCCATGGCAGTGAATCCCTCATCTGAGTAGAAGTAGAAAGTTTCTGTCTCGACATTGGTATGCTCCATGGCCTTCCATCGCAAGTCTTCCTTCTTGAGGAGCGAGGAAGGCGGTGTCTGTTTCGTAACGGCTTGCACCGCTGTGGGCCCATATTCGGGTTCTTCGGTGCCAACAACGTTGGCTAATTGCTGCTTGAACCAATTCATGTTGTCTGTACGCTTGTGATGGGAAAATTGAAAGGAATAGCAGAAATGGAACAAGTTTGGACCATTGGCGCCTGAAGGAATATAGTAAGGATACGGAGTATGGAGGGACTGAACTGTTCGAGCGGCCTGCCGGCAAAGGGGAGTTCTCGACGTCACTGGACGAATGGAATGCTTGCTGTGCCTTGAAGTAAAGCGTTTCGTTGCGCCTAAATGTCCCCCGGGTGACTAACAAATCTAACCTAGTAAGCCTGGGCTCCCTCAGCAGCGCCCAGGAATATCAAGGGCAATAACTAGATGTGGATGCAGGCGGGAACTCAGGAGGCCAGTAGCATCTGTCGCTAGCTCATTCGTGGTTTAGGCTTGCGCATGCTGCGCCGTGTCACGCTTCGCGCATTAAGCTCCCTCAATATTTTTTCGGACTCCATCAACAATCGGCCAGGCCTTCGTTCAAAGTCGCAATCCATCACCCTAAGGGTCACGTTCACGTACCTACTTCTCGTTGCGCTACCAGGTCATCCAAATTTCCGCGCATCATGGCGAAAGCTGTGGCTGCTCGTGATCAGATTGTGAAGTTGATAGTTGGAGCTGGTCAAGCGAGCCCAAGCCCACCGGTAGGCCCTGCGCTGGGTAGCAAAGGTGTCAAGAGTATGGACTTTTGCAAGGTGCGGTTGCTGAGCGAGGGACCAAAGGAAAAACTGGCTGATTACCGAGAAGGAATTTAATGCCCGTACCGCTCATATTACTCCTGGTGTCCCAGTTCCAGCACGGGTCACAGTTCGACCGGACCGTTCTTTCACCTTCGATATCCGCACACCCAACACCTCTTGGCTTCTTCTTCAAGCTGCTGGGGTCAAGGAAGTCAAGGGCAAGATCAAAGGGGCACAACGACCAGGCCACGAGAGCGTTGGCACGGTGTCACTGAAACATATCTACGAGATCGCGAGAATCAAACAGACAGAAACACGGCTCTCTGGGTTGAGTCTCGAAGGTCTCTGCAAGTGTATAATCTGGCAGTGCAAGTCAATCGGCGTCAAAGTTGTGCCGTAACCGGAGCCGGGCCATCGTCGAAGTCTCCCAAGATGGCTCAGATCACGAGTCGCCCTGTGTTTGCCCATTGGGTATCCGAAAGTTCTTTGCATAAAATGAGCGGTCACAAGATGTGTCGACTCCGGTGGGAGAAAACCGATACTCCCAACTGACTCCTTGCCTGATAACCGCGGTAGCATCTTGGACAATGTCATGTTGAGACATAGGTCAATCCAGCCGCGAACATTGGAGTCCTACCTCGGATGCAAGAGCGATAATCGAGGTCCGCCAAATCCTGAACATGGTCAGGGAGCCAGCTTGTCGGCCACTTCAGAGTGCCTCGGTCATAATAGAGGAATCTGCCCTCACCGGAGCATTGACCGACACTGATGAACCATTAAGACTAGAGATTTGTGAGGGAAATACCGAGAGAACCCCGGAGAGGAAAGGATACGGTGAATTGTATGGTGCAGATCCTGTAACCGTATTGGTCACTTGCCATGGCAATCTTCGACTATCTTGCATGAACGGACAACATCATATTCACACAACCCCGTGGGGATGCCGGCACGCCGAGACGAGGAGACCTCCGGGAGATATGTCCTGTTCAAGCGGTTTCGAAGGATTTGTATGACCGTATACTATGGATCCAGGCGTTCTGGCTTGTGTAATGGAATTGGACTGTGCTCCAACCTCAAGTAGCTCAACCTAGGCGGGCAACGGATGACTCGTACGGCAAGTCCACAAGGGTACGAGAGATGACGTCGCGCCTAAAAGAACATCATTCCTCGCCTTCAGGCAGACACCGACATCTCGTAATTCGCAAATGGGAACCGAAGGGTTGTATGGATATGCAGCGTTGTCATCATATTGTCTCCGGCCCAGCCGGAAAGAAACCCTGGGTACGGCCGGAGGCAAAGACGAAGCAGGTGACAGCGTTCCCGGCTTAGAAGATCTTCAGGTCTGATGCGTCTGCGCTCCGTCCAGCAACCCGCCGTTGCAATTTTGTCCCATGAGGAAAGCCTTGGTGGTCATAATGATATGCAGTTATTATAGATAATGCTCTGGTGGCCGTGAGCTGGCCTTATGAGCTTGATACTGTCAGCCCACGCCTGGGACTCCCGCCGGCCGAAAAGAGGAGCTGGGGACGCTGTGCCAATTGCCAATTGCCATCTCTGTTGCCGTGCTTCCATTCAAAAGGAGCAATGATATGCTGAGACGAGTGTTTGGCGGGGCAATTTGGACATCCCACTTCCTTCTCGGTGTGTCTCTGGCGAGCACGTTTGGAACGCTGAGTCGCTAAAATCACCCTTTGTTCCGGTGGATTGATTGGAGTCAGGTTATTAAGTGAGAGTCAACTTTATTACTGTACCTACACCTTGAGCTACTTTGGCTTTCATATGCCAGAGTAGAGAACACCGCCCTCGGTCCTTGCGCTGTCTCACTTCCACACTCTGTCCTGCCGTCTTCTGCTCCACTAGGACCGCACCGGTCGGCGATTCCGTCTCTGCGTATAGATCAATCAAAGATCAAAATCTCGCAGTCTACGTAACTGAACGCATGTGAGTTCCAATCTGCTCCACTCAGCCGGCCAATGCTCTGCCGGATCACTTTTCGTTCCCGTATTAGCTCATCTACTCCCCGAAAAAGCCAGCGCAGGACAGCAATAGTGCTCCCATTCTAACGTGAGTTCTTTTTAGACTATTGGATTCCAACATCTCTCAGGTCTTCGCTTGCACAGAGCATATTAGCAGAGGTCAACGTTCGTTAATGTAGCCGATCGCTTTCCTATCCGCCGACCATCGCTATCACCCCCCCTCCACCCCACGATCTCGCCAAAAATGACCTCAAAACTGTCCTCAATGTTTCTCCCGGGTGATGACTCGAAGGGCGAAAAAGGTACCTGGACCTTGTGGACTGCGTTGAGAGCGCAGTTGGCTGACTCGGAAGACTCAGGTGCCAAACCGAACCCAGAAGAGCAAAAGGATGGACAATCAGCGCAAGGTGCTGTGCGATTTGCTGCGGGCGACGAGGAAATAGACCCTCTTGACGAGTCAAGACGAACATCGGAGGCTGGCGGCGTCAAGAATGAAGTGCTCAGCCCAGAGGCACATGAACAGATCCGGAACCTGGCCATGTCGTTGCAGAAGTCACGGTTACAGGAGAGCAGGATGGCCAATTTTGCATACGAGACAGTCTCCATGCCACCGTCAAGGGTATGCGGAATGTCTTCCATCTTACTAGAAGAAGCTGACAGGAGCTCTTTCAGGTCCCATCAAGAGATAGTGAGACGCCCAGTACCCCACGTGGCTCTATAAGGCACGGTCACGGTTCCATGTCCTCGGCTTTCCAATCTCCGCCATTGACACCACATGGCTCAAAAGACGGCAAGCATGACTCTGTTTCTGCTGGGCGGGGCCAGGCAGGCCAAAATGCTATAACTCCACAGACATCCCCACCCCCGGACCAGCACAGTAGAGCACTATCGCAGTCAATATCTCCTTCTCAGCACGTCCCATCTTCCTCCAACGAGCAGCCATCAAATAAGCCTGACCACGGGCAGGACAGAAGAATACCCAAATTTGAGATTGGACCTTCCGAGTCTAACAGTCCTGCGGATCAAAGTCCAGTTGGAACTCCCAAGCTTCGACCTTCCTCACCTCAGCTCAGCGGCCAACAAAAACAGACCGAACCACGCCACTTCGGAAGTCTTGGAAGGGGCTCCCTTGCCCCGGCCATTGCAGCTGCAGCCGAGCGGATACCCCGGCAGCCAAGTAGTAGCGACATCTCTGGATCAGATAAGCGAAGTTCAATCTTCGGACCGAGCAAGAAAGATCCTTATTCCCACGTTACAGATAGTGGCAGCGAGAGGTCTGGCTTGGATGGGAAGAAGCATGGATCAATGTCTGAACTGAAACGATTCTTCAGACTCGGCCACGGTCACAAAAAACACAGTACACCGCAAGAGTCTCCGGCATCCTCCGTTCCGGCTTCGCGGAAGTCTACGAACCAGAAATCCGGGACCAGGACGCCTCCTCACCAAGCTCCTCCAAACAATGTCCCCTTTATGGATGACCACAGCCTCGAGGCGAAGTACGGCAAATTCGGCAAAGTTTTGGGTTCCGGGGCCGGCGGCTCTGTGAGGTTACTCAAAAGGAGTAGCGATGGAGTCACTTTTGCCGTCAAGCAATTCCGAGAAAAACACTCCTGGGAAAGCGAGAAGGACTATTCGAAGAAGGTCACGGCCGAATTCTGTATCGGATCAACCTTGCATCATGGCAATATCATCGAAACAATGGACATCATCCAAGAAAACAATCGCTGGTACGAGGTGATGGAATATGCACCGTACGATCTGTTCGCCATTGTGATGACAGGCAAGATGTCGAGGGAGGAGATCGCGTGCGCTTTCCTCCAGATTGTCAATGGCGTCAGCTACCTTCACAGCATGGGTCTCGCACATCGTGACCTCAAGTTGGACAATGTGGTGGTCAGCGAGCATGGGATTATGAAGTTGATCGATTTCGGTAGCGCCACCGTCTTCAGGTATCCGTTCGAAAACGAGATCGTGCTGGCCTCAGGTTGGTAACTGGTCCTAATGATCAGACAGCTCGCTAACTTGGAGGACAGGTATCGTTGGATCTGACCCATATCTTGCTCCTGAGGTGTATGAGGAAAAGAAGTATGATCCGACAGCTACTGACATCTGGTCACTGGCCATTATTTTCTGCTGTATGTCGCTACGGCGCTTCCCGTGGAAGCAGCCACGACTTGTGGACAACTCCTACAAGTTGTTCGCCTCTACGCCTACCCCGGGGACGCCTGTCCCGGATTCTCATCCCCGGAAGCACTCCCAGCTGATTTCGAACGACGACCATTCTGCTTCGCGGCATAATTCGGAAGCCAATGGCGGTAGCCAGCCCTCACACCACGGCCATCACCATTCGGAGAGTGTTGACGAAGGGCGGCCCTCTACCTCCGGTGGCGACAAGCAGGAAGTAATCAAAGGACCATGGCGGCTCCTCCGGATCCTTCCCCGCGAGAGCCGACACATCATTGGACGCATGCTCAAGATCGATCCGGCCGAACGAGCGACCATGGAGGAAGTACTCGAAGACGACTGGGTCCTTAATGCAAAGGTGTGCTATCAGGAAGAGAACGGCACTGTCCACCACGCAGAAGGTCACACTCACGTGTTGGAGGCTGGATCTGGAGGGCCGCCACCGGCCAAATAGTACAAGAGCTGGCGGCGTGGCATTGGAACTGTAGGCGTCGCTCCTGGAAACTGTGCATGAACGGCGATGATCATGTCATGAAAGGGCAATGACGAACCGGTTGTTTGGGATGCGAAGCTGTGACTTACCGAGAAATGCGGATGGGGCTTTGATGGGCGCCTTTGGATACTTTTATTGGGATGCTTTCGGGAGAAAATGGTCAGAGTCTTAGTGAGAAGCTCATTATATTGTAGATACCAGTTTATCACGTTCAACCGCAAATAAAGCTATTGATGAAATGGACCTCAACGACACCTGAATGGAAGAAAGTCGCCTCGGGCTAATTGACCCCGTCGTGTCCGGCGCCGGCTGCGAGAGTAGCTCGTCAGTTAGTGGCGTCCCATCCGCAATGCACTTGCCCGCACTTCACGACGCAGGCTAATCCTACCTGATCTGCCGACGATAGCTGCTCCATGCTCCTTCAACCTATTCCAACTTTCCCGGTGGATTCGAGATCAAGGTCGCGTGTTCTGGGCTTCTCAACCGGCAATGGATGGTTAGAAGTGCAGGAACTGCAGTGCGTCGCGAGGGTCAGAAATTCGAGGGGTCTTTTCGCAATACCTGCATATGGCCAAGAAGAAGCGCCAGAGGGTCAGCTATGGTTTGTCGCCCGGCCTGGACGTGCGGTCGCATTTGCTGACAGTCACCAGTCCTGCCTCTGGCAGCCTCGCCAGGAGGCCACCGACTCGGGGTGAATGGCCTCGCTTTCGACGAGGACCGCTCTATCCTGTGCGTAGATGCCCGCTCCGGCGACCGTGTGACCGAGTACTGAGACATATTGCAGATACACCGGCGGCCGTGATGGTGTGATATGTGCCTGGAATCTCGATCTCGAGGCGCAGAGGTCACAGCAAGACGCAGGCACGCAGGACAAGAAAGGCACTGTTTCCTTTCGCAAACAGGTGCAGGCGCACACACATTGGGTCAACGACATCGTTCTGGTCAAGAACAATCTCGGGCTGGTATCCGCCTCTTCGGATGTCACTGTCAAGCTATGGCGGCCCCATGGCCACGAGACCACTCAACCATACACCATCGGCTCCCACAGTGACTATATCAAGTGCCTTGCGACACCCGACCGCACCTCGAACTGGGTGGCATCCGGGGGTTTAGATCACAAGATCTGCCTGTGGGATCTAAACGGGGCCGGCAAGAACCTCGAGATTGATGTTGGCAAGATTGAAGATGTGGTCAAAGGGTCCGTGTACGCACTGCGTGCCCGAGGATCTCTCCTCGCAAGCGGCGGCCCCGAAAGCGTGGTTCGACTATGGGATGTCAAGTCTGGCAAAAGCATCACCAAGCTTGTTGGGCACACAGACAATGTCCGAGACATCTTGATCAGCGACGATGGCGATACGCTGCTCACGGCCTCATCTGACCAGACCATCAAAGTCTGGTCCATTGCTGCTGGAAGATGTGTCCATACCTTGACCATGCACAATGATAGCGTCTGGTGCATGCACTCGGATGATCCCAACCTGGCTGTCTTCTATTCGGGAGACAAGTCTGGCCTTGTTGCCAAGACCGACACTCGTCGTGCTATGGAAATTGACGACGGAGTTTCAGTCGCGGTTTGTCAAGAGCATGATGGCATTGCTCGGGTTCTCCCCGTGGGCGATTTCGTATGGACGGCAACGTCGAGCTCCAGCGTTAACCGGTGGCTCGATGTTGATACCGAACTTGAGGTGGAGACGCCACCATCCTCGCCACGCGAGGAAAGGTCCGCAAGCCCAGAGGCAAGAAAAAACCTCTCGCCTGACGATGCTCGAACCGACTCACCGACCGCGACAACAAATGGCACGACCAACGGGACTACAAATGGCGAAGTCGACCACAAGAAGAAGATACCACACACGGCTATCCTTCGAGTCTCAAATACTGCTCTACATCCTGGCAGAAAGAATCTCGGCAGGTTACCCAATGCGTCGGCAACGAATTTGAGGAAGGCTTCGGAGGTTATGATAGCCGATGATCTGAGTCTAGTGGTCCCTGTTCGAGGACAACCTGCTGAGACGATCGAGGGCCAGAACGGACTTATCAAACACGTCATGCTGAACGACAGAAAGCGAATTCTTACCCTGGACACTGCTGGTGAGGTTGTGCTATGGGATCTACTGAGAGTAAGTACACATCTCTGTCTAGGCTGGAACCGGTCTGACTTGCAACAGTGCACGCCGATCAAGTCCTTTGGCCGTCGCCATCTAGATGAAGTCGTACCGGAGGTTAACACCACGGAAAGCGTCGCAAACTGGTGTGGTGTCGATACCAAGACTGGCAAGATCACAGTCATGCTAGAGGAGAATTATTGTTTTGATGCAGAGGTATATGCCGACGAAGTTGATTTGCCCAGCGACATCCATTTCCGGGAAGATCAAAGGAGTAAGTCGAATATTTTATGAACGCCGGACCGTACTGATGAAATGACAGTCAATCTCGGCAAATGGGTCTTGCGCAATCTGTTCTCGAAATTGATTGATGAAGAGATTGCTCGCGACGAAGACTACAGGCGCACGCTTCAAAGCAAGATAACTCCACCGCCCAGCACTGGTCTCATTCGACCTGGTGCACCAACTAACATTGCCATGCCGGAGTCTGTTGGGACGACTCCCATGGGATCACCAGGGGCTATAGCGACGCCGCGGGCGAACGGTTTTGGAAAGGTCCCTCCTACGCCGGGCTTAGCAATTGGAGCGGCTACTCCAGGGTTCGCTCCACTGAGCACTACCCTTTCTGCAACGGCAGAAGAAGACGGAGCAGCGACTCCCAATGGGACGTCGCATATCCCTCAAACGTCGACCCCGAAAGTGCACACTCCTCGGGTACAGCAAACCCCGTCGGCGACAGAGTCACAGGGTGTGGACTATTTCTCCTCTTCAACCACTAACGCAAATGATCAATCCGAAGCATCTTCAGAAAGCGATAAAGTCCCCAAAACACCCGGTATAGGAACGGAAAACAACTCCGGCACGGTCTCGACGCCAACTTCACCGGCGGAGGAAAAGAAAAAGGGCTTGTTCGGCAAGAAGTTCGGCATGGGTATGTCCTTGACCAAGAAAATGACAACACGCTCCTCCGCAGAGGTAAAGGCACCCGTGGCTTCGGCAGAAGAGAAATTATCGGATACAGCCTCGGTGCGGTCGTTAGACAAAGACACCGAAAAACCGCATAATATTGAGGACAATTTCTTCGGCGTTGTGCAGAAGATTCGGCTCGAGTACGATGAGCACCTTGAACACAGGCCGGGTCAGCCACTACCGCCAGGAATTACGCCGAGCCCGCCCAGCGAGACGCCGGTGCTGACTCCGCCGCCTCATACCACGATTATCATCCAGGAAGATAATCCGGAGAGTGGCGGATTAGCGGACCAATATAGAGGGGAGATCAGTGAGTTAGGCAACCCGAGTGAGGTTGACGCGTTCGAGAAAATTGCGCCGATGTGGCTAGGTGACTTGTTATTACGGGTAAGTTCGATGTCTCCAACAACACTAATTCACCAAACCAATCGATTGTCGTTCGCATGCTGACTCGGATCTTGACTTTTTAGAATCAAATCCCGTACAAAGATACCGTCAAGGTGTCCTTCGTACTGCATCCCTATGACAACCTTCTCCCAGCGATTGCCTCACCTGATGGCAACGCCCGCCTCAATGCAAACCGCATGCTCCGCGCGAAGAAAATAATGGCGTACGTTGCGGAGCGAATCGAAGCTCCTGCGCCGGCTGCACCGCCTCACATTACTACTCAGTCAAGCGCAACGCATACCGACACTGAGTCACCTCCTGAGGCCCCACAGACAAGTGAATCCGGACAAGACGAGGCTCCAGCGCCGGCCAGCGAACAGGAGAAAGCCGAGGACCAGCTCAAGCCGGAAGAATATCTGGAGCTCTACTGCCAGGGGCAACGCGTTGACCCGAACACCACGCTCGCGACTCTGAGGGTGCATGTTTGGCGGACAGGCGGAGATATCGTGCTTTACTACAAGAGCAACGGGCGGAAGGAGCTGAGGTTGCCGCATCCTGCTCAGGTTCCTACCCAGGAGGAGAGCGAGGAGACTACAGGGGTAGTAAGGTAGTGATAGGTGTAGGGGAAAGGAGATCCCAATGTGGAGGGGGTCCAGGGACGTTGAGCTGGTTTCAGGGTGACACGACTGGATGTTGGGGATCCAACGAATAGAGAGGATTGAGTTATGAGCGATCTGGATGTGTTGTTACGCCATCTGCCATGGTGGGACAGTACACAAGCGAGTGCTGGAACATTGGAAGTACATAGTTGAAAATAGGCGCGAATTGATCTCCAAGACCTGGAGAGGCTCTTGGGCGCCGGCGAGAGCGGGAGGTCTGGGTCTGACGGACAGCCTTCCACGTGACACGAGCGCTCGGTCAACCTTCCTCACGCTCCCCCTCGATGTCCAAGCTGCGGCCTTCATTTGGATGCATCATGAGCTCCTCCTCTTCCAGACATTCATTCCCACCATCGCTCCAGCTCTTTCTGCGGACTTTGTTGGTGGTGAGGTTGTGCGATGAGTCTCATCTACCCTGCGGGCGGCGCACTTGGCGCCTTGGGCGTCATAGGGCTTTGTAAGACCTCCTCGCGTCTTTGTGAAGTGGACGGCTAATAGTTGGTTGCAGATATGCTCTTCAATGGCGAAGGCGAGCAATTTAATGTACGAAGCACCCCACACAGACACACCCTTGTGGCCGCGGTTGGAGCCTGACCCATGATCTACAGGTTGGACAATTCCTTGAGACAGTGTCGCCGTACGCCTGGGCGGACTTGGGCATTGGACTCTGCATCGGGCTATCAGTTGTGGGAGCAGCATGGTAAACAAGACAAAATCCGATAGCTGTGACCATGATAGCCATGCTGACTGTCACTTCCTCGCAGGGGAATCTTCATCACCGGCACCTCCATCCTCGGTGGCGGCGTCAAGGCACCACGGATACGAACGAAGAACCTCATCTCCATCATTTTCTGCGAGGTCGTGGCCATCTACGGCGTCATCATGTCCATCGTCTTCGCCTCCAAACTCTCCATGGTACCCGAAGAATCACTCTACACAGGATCAAATTACTACACGGGCTATGCTTTATTCTGGTCTGGGTTGACGGTTGGAATGTGCAATTTGATCTGTGGTGTCAGTGTGGGCATCAACGGGAGTAGTGCAGCTCTCGCGGACGCGGCGGATGCAACCATGTTTGTCAAGGTGCTGGTCATTGAGATCTTCTCAAGTGTGCTGGGACTGTTTGGGTTGATTATTGGGCTTTTGGTGAGCTCAAAGGCGGCCGAATTCTCGTCATAATCAAGCTTGTCATTCCGGAACGATGATACTATCCAACACGTCCCACCTGCCGAGCGAGCAGGTTGGCAGACCGCAGAAGGCGGGATGGTCCCAGCAGAAACTATCCAGGAAGAACGACTGGGGATGAGACATGGCAACGGCGCCAACGAATAGTTCAGCGAGCAGGTATATTCGGAGGAGACTGGACGATGTGGACCCAACTGTATATTGCACACCCTGTCCCTGCCCTGTGTTGAAGGGCCCCGGGGGAATGTTTTAGCGTGGTGATGGGGATTTCTGTGCCTCTGAACTCCCCAGCATTCTGTGGCATAGACGATGACGATAAACTTTACCACCCTAAGCTTGAAGCCTGGCTCATGAATTTCTAGCCATCCCAGACTCCTGCTGTCGCGCTCCGCTAAATCGTGATGGATGGGTTTTCCACGCGCACACGTGGGTGGTAAAAGCAGCGAGCTGGATTGGTGGAATTCCTGTAGCTGCAGGCACTACGTCATTGTGTTGGTGGACTGGAGACTTTCTGAATGCACAGCATCCAGGCTTCCGCCATGTGATGCAGGACGACAGGTAGGAAGTCGAAGTTCGAATTGCCTTTGCTTCTGCGACGTCGTGCCCTCATGCATCCTCAGTGATCTCTGTGCGGCAGGAAGGGGCCGCCACGATGCATGGCAGGGACAATATGGACTAGACCCGACCACAGAGTCCCTTCCCGCTACTCATCCCTCTCCAGGATATCGTTGGAGGAACGACGCTCTATTTGAATCCGACAATACCCATGGCTCAACCAGTGCACTCGCTAGGGCCCACCTGTACCTTTTACGACGACGAGCCGCACGAGGATGCTGTCGACGATGGCCTCGCACCTCCCGCCGTCAAAGCGCAATTCTTCTACGTGTCCTCCTTACCCATAGACGACCCCCTCTCCCCTCTCCCACCTGTGTCCGCAGACAAGGCTACGGACCTACCGCCTCAGCCATTCTCCCCCCGAGACAATGCTGCCTTGGAAGAAGCATGGCAGGCCCTCCAGAAGAGCGGTGAAGACCTCAACGATGAAGAAAAGGACAGGAGGAGGAATCTTGCTACAGGAGTTTTTTCGTTCCCACATTTCGGTCGCGGCATGTCCAGAGCGACGGCGTCAGGGGCGTCCGGCAGCAAGTCCAGCTCACGCGGCCGCACAGTCCCATCTGCAACAGTGCCGCCCTCAGGTTCGGAGGTGATGCTGGATCACACGCCTGTTGATTCGCAAGGTGGCTTTAGGCCAGTGGATGCTGAGGAACTGCGTGAGAATGCCGCAACTCAGCAACAACCCAGCAACGACGTCGGCAGGAATAGGCGGCACCGCTCACCTTTCCGCCATCGACACAAGGAAGGCAAGAAATGCCGGGGCTCTTCTCCGAACAAGCCCGAACTTGATGAAAACGTTCTGTCCGGAGCTCAACCCAGTGCTGACCCCAGTTCTCATATGAGCGGTCGACCGTTTGCGCGAGCACCCAGTGAACGCAACATCACTTCTTCTTTACCACGTCGAACTGGGTATATCGATTCCGACGCCTCGGACCCGGAGTCCAGGAGTCGCTCTCGAAGCGCTGAACGCCATGGCAAGGACAGAGAGACCGAGAACGAGAAAGCATTTGTACCTGTTGGAGTCTCCAAGCTACATTTGGTCGAGCTGCCCGATCTCGTGATGAAGCCTATATACTGGTCCCCAATCAGTGATACCTCGAACGTCATACGTGCCACATGGTTCTACAAAGACACCATGTTGCCGGTGCCTGCCGAAATTGCAAATCGGTTGGAGGTCGGCTACGAGTACATCAAGCCGTTTGGACCCTCATATCAGGAAGAACTACAGGCTTGTATCGACAATGGTGCGGCTGCTGAGATGAAGGTCGTGTATAAGTTGTGGCCCGAGGATCCGAAGAGCAGCAGACCATCAACCAGACTTGGCCTGAAAGAAGGAGACCACACCGAGCGGCGACGGAGCCAGGAGCTGCCGGAGACGGTCCAGAATGCAGCGGCAGACCCCCAAAAGGCTTGGACTAGGCGGCTGTTTGCTACTCACAGCATCATCTACACCGACGCGCGAAATGCCCAGATCTTGAAGCCTAACTTGCTACCGTCCATTTCGCAGAATCGTCGACCGCTGAGTGCTTTGCGCAAGGGAAGACAGATTGGCGTTGCTGTTGTCCGTGGCTTCGATCGCAAAGCCTGGTTGAAGATCCATCCTGATCCCAAAATGGATGCCAAAGCTGCTCATGCCAAGGTCGGCGCGTATATGTCGCAGTCGGGGGATGCCACAACGCGAGGTCGGCGGATGTCCTGTGCAGCCTGTGACCAAGAGAGCGCGGGACCAAGGGTTAGTGACCTTGTGCTGGTCATTCACGGCATCGGCCAGAAGCTCTCAGAAAGGGTTGACAGTTTCCATTTCACTCACGCCATCAATGGCCTGAGGCGCGAGTTTAACGTTGAACTAGCCACCGAGGCGGTCAAGGGCAACCTGAGACATGGAACCGGCATCATGGTGCTGCCGGTGAATTGGAGATTGACTCTGTCCTTTGATGAAGACGTCAAGGCCACGTCGGAAGACACCGAGAACAAATTCGGGTTGAAAGACATCACCCCGGACAGTCTTCCAGCAGTTCGATCCGTCATCAGCGACGTGATGTTGGATATTCCATACTACATGTCCCATCACAAGGAAAAGATGACCTCGGCAGTCATCCGGGAAGCGAACAGAATCTATCGACTATGGTGTCGGAACAATCCTGGGTTCGAAGACTACGGCCGCGTCCACCTGATTGCTCACTCCCTGGGCTCAGTGATGGCCATGGAAATACTCAGTCAGCAGCCGACTCGGATAGGGAAGGACGTCAAATTGGATCCCAAAAGCCCAAGTCAGAAGTTTTTCGAGTTCGACACCACCAACTTGTTTTCCTGCGGAAGCCCTTCCGGTTTCTTCTTGCTTCTCCATAATGCCAATCTCGTCCCTCGGAAAGGCAGGGGCAAACCTGGTATGGGAGGTGAAGATAGACAGCCAGGTATCGCTAGCGAGGCCGAGTATGGATGTCTCGCTGTGGACAACATCTACAACATCGTCCACAGGAACGATCCCATCTCTTATCTGCAGAACGCATCAGTAGATGAACTATACGCAAGGTCGCTTCAACCTGCCGTCATCCCCAGCGCCAGCGTCGGCTTCATGACACGTGTTGGCAGACATCTGCACCTGGCCTCGAGTACCGCTGGTGACGCATACGCAACTGCCGCGCCACCGGTGCGTCCGGAGCTTCAGCAAATGCCCAGTACAGTCGAGATGGAAACCCACAACTTCTCGAGGGAGGAGATCGCCGAGAAACGCATGTACTTGCTCAACGAGAATGGACAGATTGACTGGTTCCTCTCGGCAGGTGCTGGCCCACTGGAGTTTCAGTACTTGAACATGCTCAGCGCGCATAGCAGCTATTGGTTGTTGCAAGACTTTGTCAGGTTCCTGGTCGTGGAAATTGGAAGGGAGCCTGGGAAGAGCCATACATTGCCGGCGTTGAGGGCGGTCAAGAAGAGGGAATACAAAAGAGGGAATATCCCTGACTGAGCAACAGGCAGGTGTTTAGTGTGGGCGTGTACTGCATGTTTTAGCATTCATAGCGTTCGGGCATGGGTAGCATCGCAAAATGCTTCAGGCTTAGACAGAGGGAAAAGAAGAGGGCCAGATTGGACTACCAGCGCCACGATAGACTGGCATGAAGTGGAACTGGCCGGCGTAATACGACATTGCCTTGGTTTGTTTATTGATACCCAGAACTGAGCACAGGACAAAGGCCGGATGAAATAGATTGACACCGAAAATGACAACCTTGTACAACAAGTCTATGGCCAAAGCGTGCAAAGTGTTATGACGCATCGACCAGCGACGATACACCCGTCCATCTTCAGGGCTATGGACGGATGTGTCTTCAGCAGTGAGGTAGAGATTTTTCAAGACTTTTTGCTCCGACATACACTACACCGCGGTAGGCTCTGTGCCGTACGAATCAATACCCCTTGACCAAGCCCATCATCAAGGCCTCACACTCGCCGCCCTCCTCGATGAAGGCCTCCCTCGCGGGCAGGACGAGCAGGGCATTCGCGCTCGCGAGGCTCCCGACCCGCGAACTGCGCTGCATGCCCGTGCTCCGGGCGACGAGGCCGCCATGCGTGGTGGCGGCGACGATGGCGCGATGGTACTCGGTGCGCGCGGGGTCGCAGCGCACGCGGCCGCCCTGGAGTCGGACCTTGACGCGCGGGAGGCCCGTCGGGGCGGGCACGCCGGCCAGGGCCTGCAGACTGGGGAGGAGGAAGAGGTTGGCGGTGACGAGCGCGCTGGCCGGGTTGCCGGGGAGGCCGAAGACGAGGCGGCGCCGAGAGCGGGCCGAGGCTGAGGTTGATGATGCCGGAGCGCCGATGTCCTTGATCGGCACGCTTGCAAAGGTCGTCGGTTTGCCGGGCTTCATGCTCACGCGGCCGAAATGGACCGTGCCGCCCAGGGCGCGCTCGATGGTCGGCTTCAGCAGGTCCAGCTCGCCCATCGACACGCCCCCGGTCGTGACCACCACGTCCGCGTCGTGCAGCCGGAACGCGTCGCGGAGCTTCACCTCGAGTTCCTGCGCGGGCGTGTCCCGCGCGATGTGCAGGTCCACGACCTCGGCGCAGAGGCTCCACGCGCGGATCAGCGTGAGGAGGGATGGGCGATTGCTGTCGCGGATCATCCCCCCCGTCAGGGGTCCCGGGTGTGTCACGTCCGTGACTTCGTCGCCCGTGGAGAGCACCCCGACGCGCGGCTTTCTGTACACGCGCAGTTGGCGCGTGCCGCTGGCGGCGAGCACGCCGATCTCGCCCCCCAGGGCGGTGAGCTGGGTGCCCTTGGCCAGGATTAGGTCGTTGAGCTGGATATCCGAGCCGGGTTCGCGGATGTTTTCCCCCACGGTGACTTTGTCGGTGAGGATCTCGACGGTTAGTTCTTCCAGCCCATCCGGGCTGAGGGTTGCGATGACGGTGTCTTCGACCATGACTACCGCGTTGGCGTTTTCGGGTAACGGGGCCCCGGTAGTGATGCGTGCGATTTGACCACGTTGGAGGGGTGGAGGGAGGGACGTCGCTTGGGCGTGCGACACCGAGGCGACGGGGAAGATGCCTTTGATGCCCGTGCCGGATTTGGCTGGCTTTCCGGATACATCGATGTTGGATTCGTCGGGGACGATCACGGCGTATCCGTCCACGAGACTCGCTCGGTAGGCCGGCACGGCTTCCTTCGCGTAGATGTCTTCGGCGACGACGTAGCCTACCAGGTCGGGCGAGAGGTCTCGTACTTCGACCGTAGGAGAGGGCGTGTTTTGTAGGATCACCGAGACCGCTTCCGAGACGCTGAGCATCGGGTATGGCGACGAGCGGTACCGCTGGCTGGCGCCGAGGCGAGGGTCGTTGGATTGCAGTTGCGGTCGCTCCGAGGGCGTGGTGTGGGCTTTGGGGACTTTGTGGCCATGCGTGTGGTCGTGGTCGTGATGGTGGTGCTCGTGATCGTGTTGATGTGAATGCTTATTGCCCGTAGAGGACTCGACACCTCCGAGCGACACTGGCGGAGCACCCACGCCAGCCTCCCTCTCCAGCTTCTTGACTCCGCCCGAGTGCGCAACCCGCGAGTCTTCCCCGGCAGCCTGGAAGCACGCGTGCGGCAGAAGCTTCACCACGGCCTGCAGGTTCTCCTTGGCCCCCTTGGGACTCCCCGGCAGGGTGATGACGATCGATCTGTTCCTCACGCCGGCGACCGGTCGCGCCATCATGGCAAACGGCGTCACTTGGAACGAGGCCGCCAGCATGGCGTGCACGATCCCAGGCGCCTGTCTGTGCAATAACGGAGCGATCGCCTCGGGGGTGAAATCTCGCCGCGCGAAGCCAGTCCCTCCGGTCGTGATGACCAGATTGACAGGACCATCGAGCGACTCATCCTCCGTGTCCGTCCAGGAGCGGACGACTCGTTGGATCTCGAGCACGTCGTCCTTCACGATCGCTGTCAGAGGTTCACTCCACTTTCCGGCGCCGTCCTGGGCGAGCACCTCGCTGAGCGTGGGGATTGCTTTGTCGCTGGACGGGTCCGAGGCAGCAGTGTCGGAAATGACTAGAATGGCGGGCCGGAGCAGGGCCATCCTTGTTCACAGGGGTGGTGGTATTGCACAAGCCGGTCTGATTGATGAAAATATAGACGGGCAGTTGGACCGGAGGCTGTGGAGGAAGAAGGCTGGAGTATGTAATATGCCCGCTTAGTCATCCGTCTTCGCGCAATACGGAGGAGCGTTTCTCCAGGAACCCGCAGCGCAAGGGAGTGCAAGAGTCACCACCGGCTCACTGCCTTCTTCGTGTCCAGCTTGACCTCTCGTCTGCTTTGGCCTCGAAGAGGAAACCACAAATGCATTGCGGGTAGGTCTTCCTGCCGCTGCATCCAAACGGCCGAGCAGAAGGGGTAATATCCTGGGCGAGGTTGATATGTGAGGTGAGATATCCAGTCTAAGACTCCCAAGGAGTTCGACTGCTACGAATGAGCTGAGATTCCTGGACTCATTACAGTGAGGGGACGGATCTGCCACTACCCAATCGGCCGCCGTTGCCCGTCAAACTCTAGCCATGGTCCTGAGCAGCCTCAGCTTCGACTTCCTCCTCAAGATCGTGCACCTTCAACCTCAAGCCACCCTGTGGTTTTATCGTAACAAACCCAGTAACCCCAATCTTCTGGTCCGGTTCCGCCATCTCAAATCTAAACCTTGTTACCAGCGCCACCAGTAGACATTTCACCTCCAGCCGCGCGAAGCTCTGCCCGATGCAGCTCCTGGGTCCATGCAAGAAAGTGAGAAAGGCATACTGGCCCTCGGCTCCGCCGGTGGCCGAATTCGATCCCTCAAGCCATCGATCTGGGTTGAATTCCGCTGCGTCAGCGCCCCAGAGGGCTCGACTCCGGTTGATGGCCCATGGGTTGATTGTGGCGGTGGTGCCTTTGGGGACACGCACGCCGCCGACCATTGTGTCGACGACGGCGTGGCGTGCTGTGGAGGGCGCGGGAGGGTACAGGCGCAGTGTCTCGTTGCAGACGGCCGTCAGGAAGGGCATGTTCTCGGGCTCGAAGGTTGCGGCGCCGACTTCCGCGGTTGGAGTGCGTGCTAGTGCCGCGTTGCATTCGGCCCGGAGACGATCTTGGACTTGCGGGTGTTGCGAAAGGAGCATGAGTGCCCACGACAGGGCCGATGCGACTGTATCGTGGCTGGAATAGGAGCCAAAGGGATCAGAAGGGTACAGTCGATGGACGGGGAAAGGGAAGGCTTACCCGGCGGCGAGAAAAGTGAGCATTTGACTCACGAGATAGTCATCCGAGAAGTCGCCGGACCTCATGATACTTGCGATGATGTCCTTCGGATTGTGTGTTGATTTCTCTTCACTTAAGAGCTCCTTCTTTTCCTGCATCAGTTTGCGGACCTCGTCGTGCAGTTGTGACTGTGCTTCGACCGTCCTCGCAAAGCCCGTTCCCTTCAGCCGTTGGAGAAGCCACCGGGGTAGTAGCACGCTCATCAACATGAAGAAAGCGGGCGCGTTCGTGACCGAACGGTAGAGCCTCGCGAGGAGTGATGCCTCGTTCTCGACGGTGTTGAAGTCCATTCCTACGCCCGCCGCACCGATGATATCAAGCGCCGCGCGAGACACCAGACCCGTGACGTCGAATGTGCCGTCGCTAGAGTCTCTCACTTGGCGAGCCATCACATCCGCAAGCGCCAGACCCTTGGAGTAGAACAGAGGCGTCAGCTCGCGTATGTGGCGGCCGGAGAAGGCTGGTGCCACAACCCGTCTCATGGCCTTGTGCTTCGCCCCCTCGACGTTAGCCAAGCCCTCGCCCAGAATCCCCGCCAGGATCTTTCTGATAAACGGCGGCTTTTCCCAGTCGTAGTTGTGCGAGTTGAGCATATCCATCAGCGTCTCTGGGCGGGTGGGGATGATCTCGCATGAAAGGTAGAGCGGCAGCCAGACAACGATGAGACCGTCGTTGGGCGTGCTGTTCACCATGTCTTCAATAATCGTCGTTGGAGGCTGTCCTCCGTTGAGATTCAGATGACATAGGATCAACTTCTCCCCTGGCGGCGAGGGGAGCCGCCGCAGCGGCGACCTGAAGAATGGGATGCTGATCCGCGTTACGATATATACCCATGCCGCGGCGTGTGCCCCCAAGGACAAGGTATGACCGGACTTGAGAGATACGTGGCCGAGAACATATCTAGCAACCAGGTACGTAGGCTGGGCGAGCACAATGCCCAGGTGTGTGATGACGCCCCGCCAGTAGTGCATGGTAGCAACGTTGACAACCGACGTGTCCGAGCCACAAAACTACTTGCCTTCTGTCAATTGCCAACACCTGGCCGTCGCGGGCCGTCTATTTATTCGCGGCTTGTGTTCTCAACGTCACAATCTCGGCCATTCCCGGGGCAGGGCCTTTTGCAATGTGTAGCAGCGACGGAAGGGTGTGACTCAGGAGACAGGCAATGTTCTCGATGCCTGATCAGTGCTCGAAGCTGGCTGCCTGTAGGGATGCAGCATCACTCGGCGAATACGAATACGTGGCGGGAAGTAGCTAGTACTGTGCTACATTCCCCAGGCCTCAGGGATCGCCCGCCCAACTCGCCCGGGCTGGGCAGCACGTGGCTGGGAGTGGCCCCTGTCTTCCCATGGTCAGTTGGCCAAACGCGACCAACGAACGTAAAACAATATATAGAGGTAGTTAGATTGCATCGTTGTACAAAGCTGTCAAGTCAGCTGTCAACACAGGAGCCTTCGCCACATATTCCAGCCTCCAAATCCAGCAAGGCGGCCGGTATATCTACATGAACCCAGGTCAGGAGATTAGCCAATCTACACCGTACAGTGTCCATCGCCATGCCGTAACATGAGCGCCAAGCACGCACGCCAGCTATGCAAGTTTTGTCATGAATCGAGTCTTCTCACCGTCTCGCAGCATCTCCGAACTCCATGCTGATGGTGACATGCGACCGTTTTTGTACCCGCCGGAAACGCCTGCTCTGTTTCATGCCCAAGTAATACAAATCATGAGAAGAAGTAAACGCTGTCCTTCAATCTCTTAACATCAAAGTCCCCTTTCTGCGGCACAGGCCGGAATTTGATGGGCAACCATAGCCACATCTGCTGGCTCTGGCCCTGTTTACTCTGCTTCTTTGGCTTGCGGACTTTCTGTCCGAAAACATTAATGTCGTGATTGTTGGCGGCGGGGTCTGAGGCAAATGGGTGATCTTCCACATCAAGAGCATCCTCGTCATGATCGTTGGCGACAGAATCTCTCAGAGGATCCAGAGTGCCGGCCAGATCAACGTCGCCGGCAACTTCGGGAGCGTGCAGAGCCTTGTCCAGAATCCCTTCGTTTGCAACCTCGGCTGACTCGGGCACCATGCCAATGGCCGTCTCCCCCAGCGAATCTCGAGTGGAGAGATAGTTATCTCCATTGTACTTCTCGTACAGGGCTGCAGCAGTGACCATCTCCTCACCTTCTTTCCTTTGAGCGGGATCATCGCTTGCCATTAGTTTCTTCTTACGCACTTCTCGAGCGAGCTCCACGTGCCGCTGTTGTTGGACAGCCTTTGCACCACTGCCCTTGGGAAACACGCCTGCATCCACCTGCTCCCTGCGATATTTGGCGATAGCCCTGCCGAGGACATTGTTTTTGTTAATCTGAGCAAGGTAGTAATGTCCGTCGTAGCGCTTGTTGAACTCTGCGGCGAGCCGTCCAACGATATCGTCGCTGTGCATACGAATGAAGGCGTCTCGCAGCAGTACATTGAGCGTATCGACGTCGGCGGCGTGGGTCCAGAAACTATCGTGTACGGCCGAAAAGCTCAAGCCGACTTCGTGTGCTTTCAATGCGGAGAGCACCATATGGGTGGCATCGAGGGAGTGGATGAAGTTCGGGGGAAACGCCTGCAATTGTTTCCGCTTGTTGACAGAATCCGCCGCGCTTGGTTGGGCGAGCATGATGCTCTGTAAATTGGTCCGGATTCTTTGGCCTTTGTTGATGCGATATGGCTGCACCACGGGGAGTTTGAGAGGCGTTGTCCATATGACGGGCGACCGGAATGTTCCGGACTCCAAGACCGCCTTGCTCTTCGTGTTGGTTCTTCTCGTGCCCACAAGAGCTTTGGCTTTGTGTGTGGATAGGAACACATCCTCATAGATCTTCTCCTGCTGCGCAGGGGAAATGGAGGAGCTGATACGGTTCGCACAATCGCCGAGCCAGTACTGGATCTCGTGTGCACCACTAAACAACGCCCCGAGACCCTTGAAGATCTTCCTCGCGATATATGTGGCCGCCTTACCGGACTGCCCGGCTGCTTCGATCTCCGGGATCAAGGCTTCGACTTGCTTGCGAACTTGTCGAATGGCCCCAAGAAACGTGACGCCATAGACATTCGTCATGACAGTCTGTTTGACGACCTTTCTAGTGACCCTCCCATCAAGGGCTTTTGCCAATTCGTCGCCCTTGGCGGCATCTTCTTTGATTTCTGCCTTGACCAACTCACACACTCCGGTATAAACGTCGGCAGGCTTATCGCCGGGTTCTAGGTTGACCTGTCGTGCTCCCGCAATATCACCACCAAGGGCAGCGTAGTGTTGTAAACCATTGCAGGAGCCGTCTTGGTGAATTGGTAGTCTGGATACAAACTTGGTGGGGTCCGGGCTGTCCAGGGCATTGGTGAGTTCGAAACAGGTGGCCAGGCACTGCCAGGGATCCTCTGCCCCAAGCCACCATCGTCTCCCGCTGAGTGGGTTCCTCACCGAGTCGTATATGTCGCTGAGGTGATCCATGGGGAATTGTGCGCGGTCAGACAAGCTTGCTTTGTCATACCCATAGACATTGGCCAGATGAATCTTCAACCACCGCAGACCCTCGACGCCGAGTTCGCGACCCTTGTCAAACAAGAGCAGTCCACGGCAATTGTCGGCCCCCATTTGATTGAGGTAAGGCGGGATAGGGTATGCCCGCCCACGGAAGTCGATGTTGTGCGGCAAGTAGAACGTCTCGTTCAGGTAGGCTTTTGCAATCTCCATTTGGAAGTTCTGAAAACATCGGTTGGAGTGGAGGCCACTCTTTTCGTTGTCGACTGCTCTCATTTTCGAGAACCATTCCCAGCGTTCTCTGGGTGTAGCATTCTCGCCGGGTCGGTCGATCTCTGGAAAGACTTTGTTGAGAGGGGGGAGGTTGGCAACCTCTTCACCGCTGTTCCAAGCTTCGAGCATGACCGTGAAGACATCCTTGTTGATCCGCCAGCCGGTCTGGCCAAGGACATCTATACCAGCGAAAAGCTGGTCTAGGTCCCCCCGGCTGGCCGCGGCAATGGCGTAGTCTTTCTGCGCGGTTTCATTGTGTTTGATACGCAGAAAAGGTTGCTTGGATTCCAAATAACCCCCATCACGGAAGCTCTTCCAAGGCTTTGGTGGGCAAACCATAGGGAGTTGTTTTGCAATCAGGTGCTCTGCAGGCTGAGTGACCAATATCTTGACAAACTCTTCGTGCAAGGACACCACTCCGACCCTTTTGCCATTCGAATAGGCGGTCGAGTGCAGAAACACAGGCTGCGGCATGGAGACCATGGCCTCAGTTGTTGGATCCTTCCTGCGCACTGTGATCTTTGCCGTCTCAAACATGAGTTCGCAAAGGACAGCGCCGACTTTTCCGTGTATCGCCTTAGTCCATCCGGGACTGTACATGAAAGGCTTGGCGGCGTGATGGGACGAGCGCCTGTAAAGGTGAGTTTCCATTGATTCAGCAGCCTCGAGGAATGGACCGAGACCCCCCTGGCCCTTTGCTGCTTTTCTGGCTGCTTTATAGAAAGCGCTTTTCCTCTGGTTGGTTGTTGTTGCATTATATTCGTGTTCGAGGAGTTGTCCGAGCGCAGTAACGAGCTTCACGAGCTTGATGGACTTCGTCGCTCCAAATTTGCTCATGATCTGCATCAAAGCAATGGATGTTATGGCCGCCACGTGTTCAGGCTGCAGGAGCTCGAGAAAAGGGGTGCATTCGGCACGGAGCTTTTGTTGTGCGGTCTTTGTCCCAGGCAACGAATCTTCTTCTCTAGCCAGCTTAATTTCATGCCTGATCTTCTCGGCCAACATCTCATGCCATTGCCAGAGCAGAGCCCCGATTTCGCCGTAAGCAAGATCAGTTGGCATCACACCCATCCTCGCTCTTTTTTGGAATTCAGTTTTCCATCGGTCAAGGGCAGATTGGATGGCGTCCCTTTCTAACCTGCGCTGTCTTTGCGCGAGATGGTCTTCCGTTGCCGATGGTTCGGTAGCGTTCGGTGTCGGTTCGGAGAAGACAGATAGGGACTGTCGGAGAGAAGATAGACCCAGACCTTTCTGCTCTGTCTCTCGGATGTGGGCCTCCTCTTCGTTCGCGAGTTCTGGCAGTGCTGATGCATCCGGTCGGAAGGTGATAATGGTAGACTCCGGTTGTGGAGCGGTAACGTCGATTGTACACATTTCTGACAGCCGGCCGAGATCGCGGTCGTCCAGCACATCTCGCATTCCCAAAACCTTACTTTCCAACGCGTACCTCTTTGTCATTTCCCAGTAGCGGCGGACGGTACGGTCTCGCTTTGATCCAAGCAGCGTTTCTAATGCAGCCTTCAATTTCAGGGCAAACGTCTGTGCGTCCGGCTCGAGGTCGGCCTTTCTCATGTGCACTTCAATCCACTCATTGATCCGTTTCTCGTGTTCGGTATTGCGGTTCCAGATAAGATCATCCACCAGGGCCGCAAGCACGCGGTTGAAGGAGTTCCGTAATCGAGCTGGATTGTGTTGGCAGAAAAGGCTGAGTTGTGATAGAAGCGCGAATGCCCGGTCCCATCGATGTACTTGTAAGCAGGCGTCTAGTGTGGCCTCGATCTCATCAATGTTCCTTATGCCGCCCCCCTGGGTATCGATGCTATCTTCGGGAAGCTCTGCAACGTCGAGCATCAGTATCTGGGAGAGGTCGAAGGGCGAGAGATCCGCATTTCGAGGGAGACGCGGATCCCGCGTGATGGGGTGATCCCCACGCCTGTAGGCGAACGGTATATAGTCGTCGCTCCGATCGAACGATTCAGGGACAGCGGCGGGAGAGGCAAGATGTCTCGACTGGGTGACGGGCGCAGGTACTGTCTTGGAGCGCGATATCGTGGGTCGGGTTGCTATCGTTCGATGAGGGTGCTTCCGACGAGGAGGCTGGGCGAGTGCGGGACACAGCCATGGAAGCTGTATTCTTCCTGCCGCCTGTTCAGTATACGAGAGGGCATATCTTGAACTGGCTGTGGCTCGCGTGCGCAGCATTGCGCGAAATCCCGGACAATCGAAGCCCTCCCCAACTGCAGTAGTACGATTAGACGAACAAGTATATCATTGCAGGACAGGACGCGGCAGAAGATGGAGCGAAAGCAAATTAGGAACAGGCGACCAAGCGAGTCGGAAGGTAGAGTGAGGATGAACTGAAATCGAGTGTCTGCCATGGCAAAAAATCCGCTTCGGGCTCAGGAGAGCATCGACTGCAGTCACGTGCGCTGCGAGCTTCCGCCAATCGCGTCGGGCTCGGGGGCTCCACCCGCTTTGGACAACGCCGCCTCCCCGCGTTGCTTCGGTTCTCACTCAACAGCCACCGAACAGGGACGTTCACACACGATGACGGCCACGTTCAGAATCGTCAAGGTTGGAATAATAGGCTGTGGCGAGATCACACAGGTCGCGCACATCCCAATCCTGTGCTTTCTTTCCGACCTGTTCACTATCACGTACTTATGCGACGTCTCGGCGGAGGCCTTGAAGCACAATGCTCAGAAGGTCATTAACCACGTCCCTCAGACGACGCAGGACCCGGCCGAGCTGTGTGCCTCCCCGGAAGTTGAACTGGTCTTCATCGCCAGTTCAGACGAATATCATGCACTTCATGTCATTGAAGCTCTGAAGTATGACAAGCATGTCTTTATCGAGAAGCCAATGGCCTTGTGCATAAGGGATGCGGATGCCATCATTGAGGCCGAGGAGAGATCGAAAGGCAGAGTCATGGTCGGATATATGCGGCGATATGCTGCTGCCTTTCTAGAAGCCGTGAAAGAGGTTGGCGGAATGGATAAGATTCTGTACGCTCGCGTTAGAGGTAGGGGACAACAGTTAATGTCCGCATTGGGAGTTCAGAGCGCTGAAATGAGACCGCGTCAAACCAGACATCATAGGCCCAAACAGCCACTTTGTTGCTCAATCAGGCACCTTCCCCAAAGTCTTCAAGGACTTCTCACTAGACGTTGTGCGAGACAAGAATGACAGAGCGTCAGAAATAGCACATCAGGCACTGTCAGTCGAATGCGGCTTGGCTGTGAGTGCCGAGTCGACGAGGATGTGGCGGCTCCTTGGTGGTCTGGGCTCTCACGACTTATCGGCGATGAGAGAGGTACTGGGCATGCCTCAACGGGCAGTGGGTGCCTCTCTCAAGCTGCCATTCTGGAGGTAATTGTGCCCGTGCCAAGCTGCGGTGGTGACTGTCTGTGAGCTGACAGGCATTTGCTTAGTGCATTGCTGGAATACCCTACCTTCTCGGTAACCTATGAGTCTGGACTTGACAACGTCCCTCGATTTGACGCTCATATTGAGGTGTACAGCATGACCAAGACTGTTCGGGTGAAATACGACACACCATACGTCAAAGGTCTGCCGGTCACGTTGACAATTAGTGAGAATGCCAATGGTGTGTATAAAGAATCAACCGTCATTCTGACGCATGAGGATCCGTATACTCTTGAGATGAAGGAATTGTACCAGGTGGTCGCCAAGGGAAAAGAGGTGAAAACAACAGCCAAGGATGCAAAGAAGGACTTGGAGATATTCCAGATGATAATGAAGGCGGGATCTGGGTCGCCTTCCTAGCCCAAATCTTCATACAAATGGGTATCATTGCTTTCAACACTTCCCCTAGAGGTATGATCCGCGTGGCATCGTCCTAGCCCGTGCCCGGTATTCCAGGACGACGGCAGGAGTAATTCGAGTGACATCATCCTCGTCGGCCACCTACTCGGCAGCTGGATTCTTCCGCGGTCGGCCCCTTTTCTTTGGTGTCGGAGCTGATGCCAGTAGACTCCTTTTGGAAGCCGGGAACGGAGCGGGCTCCTCCTTGACCTGCACCTCGTCTGAGACCTCCTTTTCTGGTGCCGTGACTTGCTCAGCCACGTCGTCATCTGTGATCTCAGGGCTGCTCAGCTCACTGTCGTCGCTCATATCCAAGAACGGGCCATAGGTGCCTGGTACACTGCCCGCTGCTTCCCGCTGACGTTGTCGCTTTTCTTCCTCTGCTTTCTTCCTACGTGCCCTTTCCCGCTCTCGACCACGCAGCTTCGCCAGCAAGCCTTTCTTCCCTTCTTCTCGTGGCGCACTCATTCTATCTAACCAGTCGCCATTGCCCAAAGTGCTTCGCAGTGTGGGCAGAGGAATGGTGTCTGCGGAACCTAATGAGGTGCGCAATGCCGTTCTGGCCTCCTCTTCGTCCTCGTCAACCCATTGGTGGTCCTGCCACTGATCCACCAGGATATCCCGCAGCTGTCGCGCATTGTCTTTCATAGTCCGATCCTTTACATCGTCCTTCGTATCTTTGATTTTGATCTCGATGGCCTTGGATTCCACCTTTGGTGCCGGCGGTTCCGTGCCTGGCTTCTGTCTTGAAGCGCCAGCGTTAGCGCCACCTTGGGCCCGCTTCTGATTGAGCTCCTCCTCAGCGTCGATGTGGTGCAACTGAGGACGCATCTGCACAACGGCATCCAGATGAGAGAGTTGAATTCTGTTCTTATGCAAGTAGCCAATCAGATAGATGGGATCGCGAGCGGTCGGTTTGACTATCTTTCCGCCCAGCGCCTGAGTGTCCAACAAAGGTGCGATCGCATGCCTCTGGTCGTGTAGGGGTTCGTCTCGCAGTCTTGGCTGGACTGAGCCCGTGCCAAAGCCGCCAGCTAGCCCATAAGAACCCCCGGCTTGAATTGTGCGGCTGTCAGCCAATGCTTTGCCAAACCTTTCCCCTTGATTCTCGTTGTAGTGTTCATGTGTCAAGAGAGGTACGTCAACCTCCACGAAGCCAGCCTCGGGCTTGAGGCGTAGAACGGTTGGAGCTTGTGATCTAGCGGCATTGTATGGTTTTGACCGTGGACGGTGGGATGGGTATTGGAGAAGGTACAAGTTCGACGAGCTTGTCTCATCGGAAGTGACTTTACTAGTGATGCAGACATCATAAGCCGCTACAACCGGATCGTCTTCGTCGGCCATGTTCCCTTGGTTGGCTGACCAGACATTTACGCCGAGTCAACAATGAAAGAAAAAAAGGGACCGACGAGTCGTGACAATTGTAAATATGACGCACGCCAAGCCTTTGCGACGAGGCTGAGAATGCAAGGCTGCCCGAAATATTTCGGTTGTCGGCGTTCGATATTGAGGTTGTTGGATTTTGCCACATTGTGGCAGCACGCTTGAAATTCCCTTGAGCTACGAAAAGCATATTCAAGTGGGAATGAGCTGCCCGACCCAACATTCAGGACACATCTCGAATGCGACAAGCCAATCTTCAGCCTGACAATGACCTGACGGCAGCTTCACTTGTGTGAAGCAAACTTCGCGACCCGGCGAAACAATGTACCGGCAAACAGCATCGCGCAGTGTGCAAGCTTGAGAGCTGGCGATGGTATGTGAATTATATGAAGCTCGAATCACTTGCTGCTACCCGCACAGGGCAGCCTAAAAGCATTCGCATTGTCAACAAGGTACGTGGGTGATGGACAATAAGCTGGTCTCTCATGCCTCCCACCCAGGTGAGGTACTTTGACGAGCCAGAGTCGACATCCAAGACGTAGCATTCTTGACCTCTTTCGGCAATTATCTGTCTGCTCTATTTGATCAAGTTGTCATCTCTGTCGCCGTCACGAACATAGGCACGCGATGTCGCAATCGATCGTTGACCAATCAGAGCGGCCGCAGAGCGAATGACGAGACCGACAGCCGTAGCAACAAAAATTTCAGAGGCGGTTTTGGCAGGCCGACAATGATCGAGGCTCGTGTGGATGCGCCGGAGAGCGGAGAAGCGGCGCAGCTATGGTGTATTATTTGTTTGTATTACTACTTGACCTGATCTCTCACAACTCCAACCTCTGCTCTCTCTCGACTCTTTCTTTGTGCTCTCTTTGGCGTCATTCTTTACGAGACTACAAGCGACATGGGGTCCGTTGCAAGCCCCGCAGAGGCCGGTACGTCCAATCCTCTCCAGAGAATTTCCCCGCTCCAACCCAGCTGGCGCTTTGCAGCGGATGAGGTCGTCGAGGGCCGGAACAAGCTAACAGGGCTGTGGCTTTGACAGTCGCGAGAATCGCCTACCTCGCCAGCGATGTCATTCTCTCGGTCCAGCCGTCGCTGAGCACCGAATCCGAGTTTTCCTACCATTTCTCCCGGTTCACAGCGAACAATTCAAAGAACTTCGTGTCCAAGTCCCTACCCGACATAGTCCCCGTGCGACAAAATGCAGATCCCCTCTTGTCTGCATACACACCTCTGCAGGCCGGCAAACTGGTATCAGTCACCACTTCCTCATCCATACTGTTGAATTCGGTGCCGCATCTATACAAGCTTGCTCAGTATCCGGTTGTTTTGCATGTGGCGTTGGCGACTCCTCACCCAGACTTCTCGGAGATCAGCTCCATCCGACAATCCGGATTCACTTTTTTACAGTCAGAAACTCTTCAAGAGGCGCAAGATATCGCGTTGTCCGCCCATGCCCTTGCTGTCAGGAGTGGAAAGGGTGTCATACATTTTTGGGACCCCAGCAACTCCCTGGGGGACAATCCCATAGCGGCCGAAAGCCGGGAATTGGTCCAGGCACTGCTTGAGAACGGGGCCTTGAAGGCCTCTCACTCGGGCGAGGTCGAGCAAACACTCTACACAAGCAGCGGAAGGACAGCTACTGTCACTGACCTTGGATTGCCTGCTGTTGCTCAGCAGGATTCTGCTCCAGTTTCGGGTGATGTTCTGTCACCCGTTGCTGCTCCCGTATCGTCCATAAATGGCCACAACGAGATCTCCTCAGCAGCTTCTTCGTCCTCACGACGAGACAGCTCTTCAGGTGACACTGATCCGTCATCAGTCGCAACGTCGGTAGAGACACCGGTCGCCAGGGCTGTAAATGCCACGGATATTTTCACCTATGTCAGTGAGATCTGGGCCGCCGTTTCCCACTTGACCGGGCGCAGCTATTCCGCAATTGAATACTCCGGTCCTCCAGATGCCGAAGCTGCTCTTTTCGTATTCGGGTCGACGGGAGTGTTTGTTGACGTCCTTGACGCTGATGATGTGCCAGTGGAATTGACGAACCTGGGCATCATCACTGCTCGGCTCTATCGTCCATGGCTGGGCAGTGCTGTTCTTCTAGATTCGATTCCCAAGACGATCACGAAGATTGCAGTATTGGAGCAGATCAAGCGGAAAACAACCAAGTGGGGGCCATCTTTCCTGGACCTGCTCTCCAGCCTGAGTCCCAATGGTGGAAAGAGTCCCATCTCTTTGGTGCAGTATAGACTCGGTCATATCGACGCATCAACAGCGCTGCAAGCGCTGAAGGGAATTTTCCAGAACCTGTCGCCACCGACTTCACCTCGAAAGCACTCTCGACGTCGTGGCCGGTCACAGGCTGCGCTACTCTCGATTCAAAATTTGACTATCGGCAATGAGGTCGAACCCGCCATTGACAGTTTCACGCCCCAGCAGCCTGAGGTAGAAAACGCTTATCTCAAGATCCTCGATCAGCTGTTCAGCAACAGGCTATATATTGCAAACCGACTCAGCGAGAAGAACGCGGGTGTCTCTGCTTCAGTGGCAGCATCGCCTGAGTATGGGTTCGGTTCCCTTCTTGCGCGAACCGAACGGCGCCAACAGTTCGTCAAAGAGGCAGAGGAAGCCGCTCGCAGCAACCAGTTCATCACCGAAGCACCCAAGCAATGGTTGTCGAGATGGGCACTGAACGCCAATGACTCTGCGAAGGCTAACGAGTACGCTCCGGAGGTGATTGCTCGCTTGTCCAATGATGGCACGAGACTGGCTGGGTCGCTATTGGACAAGAAAGCCTTCTTCTTCAAGGAGGCACAGTGGCTGATCGGATCTGATGCCTGGGCGTATGATCTAGGCAATTCTGGTGTCCACCACGTTCTCGCGTCGGGCGCCAATGTCAACATGCTGATCATTGACTCCGAGCCGTACTCGGAAAGGGCCGCAGCGGACTCAATGAGACGCAAGAAAGACATCGGGCTCTACGCTATGAACTTCGGTAATGCCTACGTCGCTTCCGTCGCCGTGTATAGTTCTTACACACAAGTGTTGCAAGCTTTGGTTGAGGCCGAGAGGTTCAACGGTCCCTCAATAGTCTTGGCTTATCTGCCCTACCACAAGGAGAATGATTCTCCACTATCAGTCTTGCAAGACACCAAGAAGGCGGTTGATATGGGCTACTGGCCTCTGTACCGATGGGATCCATCTAACGAAGGCAAGGGAGAGCCGACCTTCTCGCTCGACTCTGAAAGGATCAAACGAGAATTGGAGGAGTTCCTCCGACGAGACAATCAATTGACCCAGGTCATGAACCGCCACCCACAGTTTGCTGCAAGCCTCTCAGAGTCATATGGATCTGAAGTGCGTAAGCTACAGAAACGCAAGGCTAAGGATGCATACGAGCAGATGCTGGAGGGTCTATATGGAGCGCCGCTGACGATTCTGTTCGCTTCGGACAATGGCAATGCACAAAGCCTCGCTAAGAGGCTAGGTAACCGTGGAAAAGCGCGAGGTTTGAAGACAATGGTGTTCGCCATGGACGACTACCCCTTGGAGGATCTGCCGAACGAAGAAAACGTTGTCTTTATCACCAGCACGGCGGGTCAGGGCGAATTCCCGCAGAACGGTCTTGCTTTCTGGAAGGCCATCAAGGATACTACAGATCTCGATCTGTCCAACACCCATTATTCCGTTTTCGCCCTTGGAGACAGCCATTACTGGCCACGGAAGGAAGACAAGATCTTCTACAACAAACCTGGAAAGGATCTTGACGCTCAACTGAAGTTCTTGGGAGGAAAGGAACTGACCGCAATCGGCCTGGGTGACGACCAGGACCCAGACGCATTCCAGACTGGCTATCAGGAGTGGGAGCCTCGACTCTGGCAAGCATTGAATGTCGCCAATGTCGAAGGCCTGCCAGAAGAGCCTCCGCCATTGACCAACGAAGACATCAAGATTGCATCGAACTACCTTCGGGGCACAATTGCTGAAGGGCTCGCAGACACGTCGACTGGCGCCATCTCCGCGTCAGACCAACAACTCACCAAGTTCCATGGTACATACATGCAAGATGACCGTGACTTGCGGGATGAGCGCAAAGCACAGGGGCTTGAGCCAGCCTATGCCTTCATGATCAGGTGTCGACTTCCCGGCGGTGTTGCCACTCCGTCACAATGGCAACAAATGGACGCCATCGCATCCGCTCACGGCAATGAGACCATGAAGCTCACCACAAGACAGACCTTCCAGTTCCATGGTGTCATCAAGTCAAAACTTCGGCCAGCCATGCGAGCAATCAACAGAGCCCTCATGACGACCATTGCAGCATGTGGAGACGTCAACAGAAACGTCATGTGCTCGAGCCTCCCCACCATGTCCGAGTACCATCAAGAGGTCCACGCCGTCTCGAAGAGAATTTCCGACCACCTGCTACCCTCTACAACGGCATATCATGAAATCTGGCTCAAGGACGAAACAACCGGTGAGAAGACCCAGGTTGCAGGCGACGCTGTGCAGGACTTTGAGCCCCTCTATGGGCCAACCTACTTGCCTCGAAAGTTCAAGATCTCCATCGCCATCCCTCCTCACAACGACACAGATGTGTATGCGCATGATATTGGCTTGATCGCCATCCGGACGAAGGACAACAAGCACCTCGAGGGCTTCAACGTCCTGGCCGGAGGCGGCATGGGTGTTACTCACAACAACAAGAAGACGTACCCCCGCTTGGGCTATATGATGGGGTACGTTCCTGCCGACAAAGTCCACCTAGTGTGTGAGAAGATCATGCTCGTACAACGCGACCACGGTGACAGGAAAAACCGCAAGCACGCGCGCCTGAAGTACACCATGGACGATATGGGCAATGAGGTCTTCAAAGCAAAGGTCCAAGACCTGCTGAACCCACTGACGATAAAATTCGAGGCGCCCAGACCGTTCAAATTCGATTCCAACATCGACACCTTCGGCTGGATAAAGGACGAACGCGGCCTCAACCACTTCACATTCTTCATTGAGAACGGCCGCGTGGAAGACACAGCTGAATTCCCCATGCGTACTGGCCTGCGCGAAATCGCAAAGATTCACCATGGCGAGTTCCGCCTAACGGGGAATCAACACCTGACGCTCTCCAACGTGACGGACGAAGCGAAACCCCAAATTGTGGAGCTCATGAAGAAATACAAGCTGGACAATACCCAATTCTCGGGCATGAGGCTTTCCTCCTCGGCGTGCGTGGCCTTCCCAACTTGCGGTCTCGCCATGGCAGAGTCGGAACGTTATCTCCCTGAACTGATTTCGAAGCTCGAGTCCTGCCTGGAAGAGAACGGCCTGGCGCAAGACAGCATTGTCATGCGCATGACGGGCTGTCCTAACGGTTGCGCGCGCCCTTGGGTCGCCGAAGCCGCCTTCGTGGGCAAAGCCTACGGTGCCTATAACATGTACCTCGGCGGTGGGTACCACGGGCAGAGGCTGAACAAGCTCTACAGAAGCAGTATCAAGGAGGACGAGATTCTGGAGATCATGAGGGGCTTGCTGGCTAGGTATTCGAAGGAGAGGAACGCTGGAGAGAGGTTCGGGGATTGGACGATCAGAGCGGGAATTATCAATGAGACGACCGAGGGAAAGAACTTCCATGAGAACACGGCTGAGGAGGAGAGTGATGCGGAGTAGGCGAGAGGCCGAGATCAAGCGTCGTGATGTTGGATGATTGCAGCCTGCTTGTTCTGGTAAAATTGCATCGGTTGTCGCATGGCGGGCGTTTCATCCCAAGTCCACCATCGTTGGGAGGTCGGCATGCCTCTTCTTCACTCCTCGCTTGACCTTGGATATATCAGGTTGTTTATGCATAGCATGGTTGAATCACAAAATGCGCCTTTATCCATCAACTTCGGTCTCATAGCGTTCCCAGTCCTGTCGAAAGGGTAACCCCGAAGTCGTCTCTACGTCCTCGTTGTCCTGTGACTTTCCCTTTAGTCCCGCATTCCATCCCCACATACACACGTTGTACATGTAAGATCAGGCCTTCTGAAAACACATGACTCCATACCGAAAGCTCCCCTCCGCATACCCGCGCGTCATCGCCCGGAACGCCTGCAAAAATGCTAGCCCATCCCTTCCCTGGCTGATGGCAAAGGCCCACAAACTCGGGTTCCTCACCAACTGCCAGCTGATGTCCCAAGTCCTGGCCACCTGGGCCGAGATGTCTCTCGGCGGATGGAAGACGTTCAACCCCTCGGCTTCGGCCATCGAGACATAGTCTCCCATGCTGGACAGGGGCGGGAGCAACATGCCGTCCTCGATGGGCTTGATGTCCCTTTCGTGTAGCTCGGGCGTGACATCTGCATCCTTGAACCAGTCGGCTATGACGAGTTTGCCCGCCGGTTTGAGCACACGGGCAGCGTTGCGGAAGAAGAGAGCCTTGTTGGGGAGGTGGGAGAGGGCCTCGGAGATCCAGACGACGTCAAAGCATGACGATGGGAAACGCTGGTCCATGGTTTCGGCATCGAGTTCTAGGTATTGGACTTTGCCGCCTAGGCTGCCTAAGCTGGTGAATCCGGAGGGAGGGGGAATCGCTGTCTCTGTCGCTGGCTCTGATGGTGCTACGGGCTTTTGACCTTGACCTTGACCTTCAACGGCTTCCTCCTCTGTGAGTCGTTTCGCGATCTGGACCTGGCGCCCGCTTATCGTGATGCCGGTGACGGTGCATCCCTTCTGGCGGGCGAGATGGCGGGTTGTGCCGCCTATGCCGCAGCCGACGTCGATCACTGTGGAGTGCTGTGACAGCTGGGAAATCTCTACGAGAAGGTCGATCAGGTTGACTTGTGCTGCCTCTTTGTTTTCATTGGCGTTGAGGAAATACCCGTGATGGATGTGTTGGCCCCTAGAGATGTAAGATCAGAAAATGAATGGCTTGGCTTTTGAATCCTCGGTCCACCATCGTTCCTGCAATTGGGACTTACCATAGGGAGTAGTAGTAGTCTGAGGCAAGCTCATAGTGGTGCCTTATCCTTTGCTTCAGGCTGTCGAACGACGAGTGTGGCTCGAAAGCTGGCACTTCGTATTTGTCTCCGACGTGTTCTTCGGTAGCGGGACTGTCCTCGCCCGGAGCCATGTTTACTGCTTCGCCGGGGTCGCCCATCTGATCCAGAGATTGGTGTATAGTTTGAGTAGTATCGAGGTCACTGGATACCTGGGTTTGTGTGCGGTGACAAGGTAAGCTCAATCAGTGTGGCCTGGTCGGTGCCTGGGGAGGAAAGCTACGTCAGACAGTGAAGTACTGCAGGCTCAGAGCTTCGAGCCAGCCGGTCAGGCAAACCCTTTACCAGCTCCACAGCGCTTTTACATCCGCTGCGTCGCTTCGTCAGTACCTGAAATCGTGATGAGTCTCCCCGTCATGTTTCTGCAAGGGCAGCCGGTTGAGGATCCGATTTGTGCCTTTCATGCACCCATCTCCCTGGACGAAAAGGTTTCCCGTGTCATATGCTTGAGTTCTTTGGCCCCATCTGATCGATTTATAGGCCGAGACGTTTTGTTGGGCGTCCGAATCCGCGATAGCAAAGTACCTAGGCCATGCAAGATCCGTCATTCGCGCATGTGCGTGTCCTGAAGATAAATGGCCTGATCCGGACGGAAGCGGTGAAAAGTGACTGACTTCCCCGCAACGACAAGCTGAGCGCAGGAGAAAGATATTACCAACAACAGCACTACTGCATTTCTACTTTAAGGCCAAACCCGGGATCTGGGAGATTTGGTGTTTGACAAATTCACGCAAACCTCATTGCAGCAGCTTAGGAATGGTTGAGCAGAAAATCACCGAATACACCATGGACGACACTTCCTCAACAAAACCTCACCACGAAAACTTGGCCAACGGCACATTGACTGCAGATGGAAAGCATCCAGCCTCAGCCACCAAACTGTCACCCTCGGAGACCCCTCCACAGCCGACAGCCCTCCAACAACACGTCTCATTCTGGGACAGGGACAATGATGGTATCATCCACCCTTGGGACGTCTACACCGGGTTTCGCGAGCTTGGCTTCAGCATTCCTTTCTCCATCGGCTCCCTTCTTATCCCAATTTTCTTTTCCTACCCGACGAGCTTGGCTTATAGCTGGTTCCCGGACCCGTGGCTCCGAATCTACGTGGGCAGCGGCCATAAAGCCAAGCACGGATCCGACACTGGGGTGTTCGATGTCGATGGTCATTTCCACGCCGACCGGTTCGATGCCATGTTTGAGAGGTGGGACACTGATCGCTGTGGAGGACTAAGTGCCGACCAGATGTTGGCGATGTGGAAAAAGAACCGTCTTGCAGCCGACGTGGCGGGATGGTGTTTCGCTTTCATGGAGCTGTGGACGACGTGGTTGCTGTTGCAGAAAGATGGAAGAGTATGGAAGGGAGACTTAAGGGCGTGCTATGACGGGACGTTGTTCTGGAAGATTAGCGAGCTGGTGCAAAAGGGGCAGTGGCACCAGGGGTACGGCATCTGGGATTTCTTTGACGGAATGCTCAATGGTGGAACTTGGAGGAACTGGGAGGTCAAGAACCAGGGCGATTACTGATTTCTCTCCAGACAACTAGACGGGATGGACATCCAAACTGGCGGAATGACAGCTAGTGACCTCAACATCGTACAGTCTTATTGCCGCTTGGCGTTCTCAGAAGCCACGCCCGGCAATCTATAAAGCACTCGGCGGTTCAACAGCCTGACATCCAACTCGTGGCCAAAAGGATCAACAAGATCTGCTCGTGTCAATGGTCATCAGCGCTATCTTTCTGGTCCCCACCCCACCGCTCGCTTGGTTTTCTCGCCGGCCAAGACATGCTTATGTCATTCACGTGGAGGCCGGAAACACTCAATCGCACTCCCCTCACCCACACCTCACCCATACCTCACTCACATCCCACTCACCTAACACGTGCAATGTAGCGAGGACGTGGTCGACACGGTACACGATGGAGACAGACAGCCTGCTGTGGAATATCGTTTACATGCAACCAGTACAGCCCAATCACCCTATCTCTTGCCTTTTCTCGCGCCGACATGTCTCGCCCCCGCGCCTCTCACGCGTGTCGTGAGTGTCGTCGGAAAAAGTTGCGTTGCGACTTGGTCAAGCCTTCTTGCACACGATGTGCTTCGTCTGGTTCGCTGTGTGTCTACAATGGCGGAGGCACTGGCGGTCGTGACTTCCAATTCGTGCAGACGACCTTCAACGGAAGTCTGGGTCAGCCTTCTGGCGCAGCCAGCATAGCGTCATCCGAGGAGGTGGCACTTTCCACAGCCAGGTTGCGGACGCTCGAGGAGAAACTGGAGAACCTTACGGCACAAGTTCAAGCCCTGCAAGGCAGAAATTCAGTACCGCCATCCGTCCCCGCTTCCAGCGAACCACCCACTGAGGTGGCCAACGACATGATGAAGCGGGTACGCACAACCGAGAGCGCTGCTTCTGTTAAAGCGATGCGGGAGTCGGGAGCTGGCCATCTCCTCGTCCAACCGGGCGGGAGGCTCCGCTATGTCTCGCGCGGGCACTGGGCAGCAATGTGCGAAGAAGCGGGCGAGATTGAAATGCTTCTCCGGGGTCAGACGCGTAATGATCTCCCAGACGCCCGAAAACAGACTCTACCCTCCTCCTACGGCGCTGTTGCCTCGGCGCCATCAGCTTGGGATAAGTCGCAGCGTGTCTCGTCGAAGTTTCGTCAACCTTCACCCCTCCACACACTGCAGATCCTTGATCGATCTCGGGCTGATGCCCTCTTTGACGCATATATCTCTGGCTTCCACCCTGTGGTACCACTGACACACATTCCCACTCTTCAAAGGGACTACGAGCTGGTCTGGGATCTGCATCGTTCGGGTGGTGCTCCAAACGGCATACAAACTATGCCACTGATCCTGGCAGCGTTTTACGCGGGAGCTGTAGTCTACCATCATCCCTCACTTCAAAATACCCGGCCAGACACTGACATCGAGCGCGTTGCCACAGAGATTCGCCACGAGGCCATCTCCGCCCTGCACCTTGCAAACTTCCCAAGGGTCCCAACCGTTGCAGGCTTGGCTGCTCACTTGATCCTGCAAGGTATGTGGATGAGGGATGAGGAGCCACTCGCCGCGTCTGGCGATTTTGGCGTGGCAGTCCGTGTGGCTCAAATGCTAGGCCTGCACAAGGACCCGTCTCGCTTCAGGACCACCGTTGCGCCAATTCAAGCCGAAATTCAACGGCGCGTTTGGTGGCACGTTTTTCACTGTGACGTTCTTGTTGCTGTGGCATCAGGCCTTCCCCCATTGATTGAACGGAATTCTTGGGATACCATGATGGTCAGCGACCTCTATGAAGACAGATTCGGGACCATGGAAGGGCTCCAACACGACGAAGAATCCCGGGCACGCTACCTGCAAAGTGCAAGTGGTCCGGATGCATCACCGCTAGCATCTCCGCTTGGGATTTGGCTGCAAGGCAAATTCCAAGACGCACGTATGTTTGCCGTGATTTGGCTTTGTGTCTCGTACTGACGACAGGTTGATAGTATTAGTACGCAAACTGTTGGATAAAGCTTTCCACGAGGATCAAATGACTATACAGGACATGGTATCAGCTCGAAATGATCTGCAGCTGCTCAGACGACAGCTGAGAACCCGGTCTCAGCTGATCCCGATCGACAGCTCTGACAATACCTACGAAAACAACCCTCAATTCAATATGTGGGCTAAAGTGCTGCTCACCACGCTAGGGGATAAGAACTGGTGGTTTCTGCATACTCCTCTCCTCCATCGCTCCATCACGCAGGCCTGGCAGAGTTTGATTCCGAAGTAAGCTCACCTCCATGTCCATTCCCCTGTCCGCGGTAAATCAGAGTCGCTTACAGAACTGTGTGATTCAGCCTTCAGCTGTACTGTTGTGCCTTCCTTGAACAGTATATCATCCTCTGCTGCGCTCAAGATTTCATCCGCTTCCATTGGTCCTGGCCGGGTAATCATCAACCACTGCACGCTCTCATGTTAGTATTGAAGGAGGTTGAACGAAATCCGGTCGGCGCTGAAGTGGAGATCTCTTGTACGGTAATCGACCAGACTATGGCGCTCTGTGCCCCTGAAGGCGGTATAACAGCAAGCGGTAACGGAGCCATGATGCAGCGTCCGCTCACTGACGGCGGCGCTGAAGCCTGGGATTTGATCCGCCGCTTGCGCACCAGGGTGTGGACAAAGATTGGCCGCGACCCTAATGTCATCCTAACAAGGGAAGATGTGGAATCAATTGTGGCACAGAAGCTGCAAGCCTTCAAAGCCTCTGGTGGCATACTGGATCTGCGAACACCTCTTCCAAATGACGTGACTGGCCAGTTTGAGCAACCTGCTGCCCAATCCACCACTTCTCCCCAACAGGACACATCCTTTTTCGCAAGCCCTCTGCCTGGGGCGGCAGTAGATCCCGGCCAGTTCGACCACTATATCTTCGGTCTGGGCGGCGGCAGGCCAACCCCGAATATAAACTGGGAGGACTGGGATCAAGTATTCAATGCTGGTTACGACTGATATGGATGGAATTTGGCCTGGATATAATGCAAGACTTCTTGAAAAGATTATCTGGATTCATGACAAGACGGAGCCGGAGCCCTAGCCGGTCGCAGGCTGGCCCAAAAGCAGAGTCCCTTTTGTCACCGTACGAATGGGCAATCTCACGTATAGAGCCGATCTCGAATCCACTGTTTGTCGTGTCCTGACAACGACTCTCCCCGGACTTCCATGTTATAGCGCAACCGTCAAGTCACGTTTGGTTAGTCACACAATACTGGGATCAACTTGGACAGCTCGACAACATTGTCAAGTCTGACCTAGTATTGGACATTCTCAAGCTATGCTAAAGTCTGTGTCGTCCCGTCAACCATGTGGCCTTTGTCATGTCAATGTGATGGTTTGTACGATCTGGGGCATGGTCATGGAGAGCTTCTCCAGAACCCGCAACCTGCAGACATCGTGGGACCACATGCTGAATGCACGAATTCTTCGCTTTCAGCGTCCTCAACGCCGCTTAACCCTCGAACCAGGGGACTGTAAGGCATCGGCCTTCTGACACACGCGTCGCCGAAGTCTCAGAGTCTCTCGTGCTGGTCGTTGGTCAAACCATAGCACGATAAGCGAGGCTCAACGCCGTACTGCTGCGAGGAGGAAACCGGTTGACACTTTTTTGATGTACATTTTGTTGAAGTTTGTGTAAATGATTGAGCAGCACGCGGAGCTTAAGCGGACTGTATGTACCTGATCTGATTCTATCTGAGCTCTGTCTTCGTCCTTTCGGAGTAGGGACGAACTTGGACCCTCAGACTAGATTGCGCCGGGCGTTGATGGGTACCGTAGGCGTGTGTGTGTGCGCCTAACGATGGACTCCGTTCGCCTGACCGGGGATTAATTCTCCATGTTCAAGAACTTAATCAGCCGTTGCCGCGGATAATGATGGTGCGTCGAGCTACCTGCACACAAACTCGGTACAGATGCATCCTCATCGTCACTTCTATTTCTTTCTCTACTCTATCTCTATCCCGGCTTGCGTGGCTTGCGTGGCATGCGGCCGGGGCTTTCACTTGCCTCGTCTCCATCCCGTCACGCAGTGGCCGTCTTGGCCGCCTCATCCTCAATGTCATACAGGAAGAAGAAATCATTATACTCCTTCGAAAACGTCTTCGCCGTCGGCCCAGGGATATCCGCCTGGTAATAGCGCTTGACCTCGGCGATCATCTTGTCCGGCGGGCCCATCATCTTGTTGGACATGACCTGCACGGCACTGACTCGGGAGAGACGCAGGCGATCGAACTGCTGCAGCTTCGACGGCACGTCGGCGGCGGAGTCGATGTCGGCGAAGAGCACTTGCAGGGCCATCGCGTCTTCCAGGGCCATGGACGCGCCCTGGCCGTGCGTCGGCAGCATCAGGTGCGCGGCATCGCCAACCAGCACGGCGCGGCCTTTGGCGAACCGCTCGACCGGATCGCGCCACATCTGCGTGTAGACCTTGATGTCGGTGGCGTGCTCGCACACGGCCTGCACGGCCGGGTGGAAGTCCTTGGCGTCGGCCAGGAAATTCTCCACGTTCGCGGGCGAGTCCCATCCCACGAGGCCCCTCTCGGTGGGCTTGGTCGGGTGCATGAGGGCGACGTAGAGCAGGTCCCCGCCGCGACACGGGTATGTGTTGATCAGGAGGCCCGGGCGGCCGACTGCGGCCTTGTAGAACGTGGTGAACCCGGGCGGCCGGTCCTTGTAGAACTGCCCGGCGTCCGGGTGCGCGAGGATCCGGTCCATGGGCTGCAGGAAGCGGTACATGGACATGGGGGACTTGTTGACGGGACACGGCCGACCCAGGACTTTGGCGAGGAGTTCGCTGTGCGCGCCGTCGGCGATGACGACGAGGTCCTTGGTGACGGTCTCGCCGGTCGCGAGCGTGATGACCCCGCTGTCGACGTCGACGTCCGTGACCTCCACCCCCAGATTGATTTCCGGGGCCGGGTCCCGCGCAGTGACCAGCGCCTTCAGCCCGGCGTGCAGGTCGGCCCGGTGGAAGAGCAGCCAGCGATCACCGTACGTGGCCTTGATGTCGGTGAAGAACTCCTCCGAGTCCACGACGAGAGTGTCGCCCCTCAGCCGGCGCATCTGGCTGTAGTCTAGGGCGCCGGCGGCGTCGAAGTCGAACTGCCATTTTGAGAGGATCCTCGTGCCGTTGGGGCCGATGATGATGGCGGCGCCCGTCTCGTTGCGGAACTTCGACTTCTCGTACAGACTGACCGCGTGGCCGGCACGGGAGAGGGCGATGGCAGCGCCGAGCCCAGCGATGCCGGCTCCGATGATGCCAACTTCCAATTGGCGGGAGGGCATGGTTGTCAAGCGAGCGCGGACCGTGGAGAGTGGAGCGGGAGCGAGGCGGCCCAAAGGTAACGAGGCACACACACAGAACAGCCAGCCCGAGCTATGATGAGTACTTGATTGAAGCTCAAAGTGTCAGTCACTGATCGAGATATTTATTTACTTATCCCATGCGCAGCCGCAAATGCTGACAGGAGGTCTTGGCACCACTATATCACTGCAGCTTCCTCACTACAATACAATGCAAAGACGTTCTGCATGTGTGTCTGTTCGTTCCAAACCAATATTTCGAACATGGGCCCGCACTTGAAACTATAAAAAAGCGCCTAGAAACGACCCAGATTCAGTCACAGCCACTACTACATGAAATGGTGGTGCGGTGTACCTCGTACACGATTGTGTTCTTTATTACAGCCCAAGTGCGGAGATATGCCTGTATAGTGTGTAAAATAACGGAGTATTACATGCCAAGACCGGCTGTCTGTATTTCCTGCCGATGGGCCCGTGCGCGGCCAGGAACACGGACTCCAGGTCTTGGCACTAATCCCAAATGCATCTTGCTTCACCACAACACAATACAAAGATGCTCTACGAGAGTTCCTATCTACACTCAAAGACTAATTTGAGGATGGGATCCGGAAATGTACTGAGGGAAAGGAACAGCACCTCAAAAGTACCTGAATGAGTTGTGGCGTCCATTACGTGAAGTGGCGCGTTTGGACGCCTGTGTGTACACTCATAGAGTCACATGCTAAGACCTTAAGTCCGCATTCCTGGCCGCGCATGGGCACATGGGTCTCGGATACTGGTTGTGTTCTTCATGCCGTACGACGAGACTTACTTGCACGGAGCTTCCCACAATACAGGCGACAGGTTGTCCGACCGGGACGAGTACTCGTACGGGTACGAGTAGAATGAGAACGAAAAGAGAGAGCTGTTCCAATTGGGCGATCCGTTCCCCGCAGCGATCTCCCGCTACTGAACCTGGTGATTGCTCGGCGCGCCGCATCTCAAGAGCCGACGCGATACTCGGTACAGTATCTGGTCCTGGTCTTAGGGCGCCCCGGCGGGCCTTGAGCAGGCCTGAAGCAGCTATGCACTCGTACAAAGTTAAAATGACCTCCTGGATTAGCGGCCGCAGTTCGAGCAAACCGGAGCCTGTTGTTTACATCCAGTACGTCACTCAGAGAAATGCTGTTTCGCACTGACACCTTCCCTGGTGTGTCGCTTCTCTCGTGGCAGCTCGATCTACTCGTACTGGATGATGATTTTCCAAGGCCTCACTCACCACGACTGATCCCTCTCTTCTCTGTACTCGTACTGTGTACAGAAATCTGGTCGGAACGGTCGTGTTAATTCCAGCGAGGCAGTATTCGTGCGTGCTGGCACCTCGTCTTCGTTCGTTGTTCGACCAAACCCCCTACCTCACCCCAGAGAAACCACAACATTGAGACCGGACTACGCCACAATCGGGGGGGGGGGGGGCGGGCGCGGGGGGGCCCG